>PVKA01048286.1:0-13869 GCA_004027165.1 Ctenomys sociabilis
GTGTGCTGATCTCCGGGTGACAGGGGTCCTGCGCTGCGTGGGCAGGGGAGCCCAAAGAGACACGGGAAGAGCCTGAACACACTGGCCTTTCCGAAGTCCCCTGCTTGTTGCTGTAACCCTTTTTCTCCTGTCCTGCTGCCATACACCTGCTGTCATCGGTCTCAGCAGAAAAATACAGCTCTCGCCAGGCCTTCAGGTCTTCAATTCTAAAGCAGCCAACTCGCATAAAACTTAGGCGACATGCATCGCTACGAGTCGGCAGTTAATTGTTCCTCTCTCCTTTTAAACCTTTTACAATTTTTTGACCAATTTTGCATGCTTGTATCTGGTAATTTGAGCAGAAGACAACAATATGCAATACAACAACCATTGTTGAACTCTTATCATTCTGTTTAGTGAAATTCTGTCCTTGGTTATAGATAGATAGATAGATTGATAGATAGATAGACAGATATTTTCACTATTTTTTGTATTCTTATAAAAAATGCATCATTATGCCTGTCTCTTCAGTTACTCTGTCTTGTGTTGGAGGGATATAAGTCTTAGACCTTGATAAAATGAAGGAAAGTTATGCCTAAAGGCATGTTCTGCTTGCTGTGGGCCATTACTGGCATCCTCAGTTCACTTACACTTTCCCGTTTTTTAATTGGTTATAGAGATTCATGGGCTTCATTCTGGCAAATTCACAGCTCTGCTCACTTTCCAAGTGTAAAGTTGGCCTGCACACTTGCAGCAGCTCTTTGAAATCCTTTGTTGTGTATATTGCTGACACTTTTCTCCAGCTTGTGCCATTGTCGTTTGACTTTTGTAAGGTTTTTTGTGAGTGTGTGTCATTCTGAAGCTTTGGATTTGGGGGTACAAGATAATTCTGTCAATTAGTGTCATTTATGACATTTTTCTGCTCTAAGAACTCTCTCTCCCTTCCCACACACACACATTTGAGTAATCTGCACTTTGTAGTTTTTACAACTAGAAATTCTTAGGATAGCTTTGGAAACACCTATGTTTTTTCCAGAATCCCTTCTTATATTTGTGTGTGTGTGTGTGTGTGTGTGTGTGTGTGTGTGTATTCTATTCCTTTGCTTTGTCTTCTAAATCACACTGGGTATTTTTTCCGAACTGGCAAGTAAGGCCAAGACCTCTGTACTGAGCTCCACCCTTGGTCCTTTCAGGCAAAGGCTCGCGAAGTTGCCTCTGCCCTTAAGTGCTAGGAGTCAGGTTAGATTTTCTGGGGACAGAGGGGTGTTTATCATTGATGCCTGGTTTGGTTTGGCTTTCATTTGTTTTTACAGACTTTATGTATTCTGTCAAAGAACAAAGTAACACGGGAGTTATGAGCAGGTGAACCTTCATTTCTCAGCAGGCCCCAGAGGAGCAAGCCCTTCGTGCAGGGCCAGCAACAAGCCCTGCTGCTCCTCATTCCTACAGGCACTCTGTACACCCACTCCTGTTTATGAAGCACTTCCACTTCCCATATACCATTTCAGGCCTACAAATCCTTCTCAAAAATGAACCTGTCACCAATTGTGTTCCTCAAAGACATCCAAAGCCCCCTCTCCTGTGTCATGTGCTTTCCTTTGACAGCCAGTGTGGCCTAATCCTCCTTCTTTTGAGTCCAGGGCAATGTCTGTGGCTCACCTGTGGCTGCCCAAAGCAGCAGAAGCAGCAGAGCTGGCCTCCCGAGTGAACTTAAGGCGCTGCAGCGTCTGCCTCACCGGCTGGAGCCGTCACTTTCAAAGCTGAGATGCGCACTCCTAAGACCTCAGCCGCCACATAAGTCCTTCAACTACCTTGGGGAATGTGCAACCCACCTACAGGCACACATGCAGTTGTGCATACTGTGCATACACATGTGCGCACATGCATGTGTGTGTGCAGACAGAGAGAGACATCCAGCCCACCCCCAGCAGTTCCAAATCCCACTGCCTCAACCCACGCTCCTACCGGACTGCATGAGACACTTTGAACCAAAATTTCCCACCTAGGTCTTTCCTGAATTCTTGACACAGGCACTGTTGTCATGGCTAGCAAAGTGTGGGAATGGTTTATCAGACAATAATAAATATGTGGAATAATACTTTAGATAGAACAAGCAGTAGAATGGAGCTGTCCATAACCTGAAAGCTATGTACCATCTCTTGGTTGATTCCTGGTGAAATTTGAAGCGTATATAAGCAAGAGGATTCTAAATGAGGGCTCTTCTAGGTTCCTCAAATCTCTGTACAACTAGAGGCCCATGGACGTTACTGTGTGCAAAGCTCATGCTTTGCTCCTGTTTGTCACAGATGCTCTGTCAACTGTCACAGGGCAGAGAGCAAGCCACACCCTCAGATTCCCCTTCTTCCCTGCTTGTGCACTCACACAACTGCCACTCACAAGGACGTTTCAATTAGACCACCAGCCATCCTAGCCTCTCTACTCATGCCTGCCCTCCCTCCATCCCTGTTTCCTTCCTGTCCCAAGGCTGGCCACTGGGACGCTGCTTGGCACAGACCCCACAGGGCCTCCTCAGGGGGCTCATGGACTTCTGGCTTTCCTGACCGCTTTGCTGTTGCTTACACACCAGCCACAACCAGCAGACAAGTCTGGGAAGGCACCAGGAGCTCTCCCCACTACTGTTGTCCTGCTGTCACCATAGTGACAGATGCGACTTGAAGTCAGCCACTTTATTGTGGAAACAGCGTCGGCTGAAAACTGACCTTGAGGAAGTTGCACAGAAAGGAAATGCAATTCTTGTAGACTACCCAGGGGCTTAGGCTTGCTAGATTGGATTTTCTCTGAAATACACTTTATTGCCAGATAAGAGAATAAAATACGATGCCAAAAGATTGCTTTCTAATTTCTTTAATGGTACAGTAGAAATCAATTCAATTGTAGGAAATAGCTCTAGGTAGGGGGGTCGCAAAAGCAAAACCCAATATGTGAAAATCCACTGGACATCAAAACAGCAAAAGAAACTACAATGGTGTTAGTGTGTTACATGTTGAGCATTTTGGAAGTTGATTTTTCTCTTTTGAAAATAAGCATGAGAATTTATTTCTGGGTAACATAAAGAATTTAAAAAAATACACGTCTGGAATCTGATACTTTCCCCATAACAAATTAGAGTATCAATTTGTCGTAACTGAGGTCATTCACGATCCAAATGGTTACTGGTATATTAAATAAAATAATGGCAAGATTACTTTTTTTTTAAATAGCATACAAGCAGCACAGCTATCAGGGTGGGATGACACACTGATGAAAAGAACGAGTAATTCCTTTCACCATTACACATTGGTGCCAGCACTCCAGGAGCATACGTTTCCCCCGGGAGGTTGGAAGCATCATTTGATGACCAAGTGACTAGAACAGGGCATCTTTGAACAGAATCAGTTTCAAAGACCCAAGCGTGCACACCCTTTGTATGGAATTCCTTCGCAGGAGTCAGACACACGCCCAAGTATGTACCACTCAAAGCTCGAAGCCTTAGAATAAAATGAATGCTATTTGTGTCTGATCATCTAACTACAAATTAGAGTTTAGACATATTAAAAGTTCATGAATTTTTAAAAATCTTGTGGGATGAATTCGAATACTTGTATGATCTACCAGCTTATTTCTTACTAGACTTCAGAGACAGGATTTTTAAATGAGAAAATCCAAAAACTTTGAGAACAAATGAAGGAAATTTAATGAATTTTAAGGAAAAGTTTGACTGTTTATGTGTTTATTGTTATATATCTGGTTAAGGAGATGTTCTGGAAACGAAGTTAACTCCTTCCATAAACCTGAGTCCAAATCTTACATCTGCCTCTTACAGGCTGTGTGACATTTCGGGGTTAAATCTCGGCGTGTTCATCTGTGGTAGCCACTTCACAGCATGCTAAAGGGGTTGAGGGAATAACACGAAAAGTTTATTCACCTCTTGAGCATCGAAGTATTATATTGTTTTTATTACTCAGCTGTGCAATCCAAACAATTTCAGCAGTTATTTTATGTCTTGTACACCTAAGATAATAGTATACACTTTGAAAGTTAATTGATTGAATTCACATACTCTATGCCAATTGCTCTTCATGTTCACATTGCTAACAGATAAAATCTGAAGCCTATAGGCTTTATCACTTGATATCTCCAAGTAGGGTTAAAAATGATCATAAAAATACTTACATTTGCAAAGGTTTTCCCTGAAGAGTATGCAATAGTCTGAGAAATATTGAACTAAAACATCCTGAGAAGTAATAAGAAGAGAAATAAATCCATGTGCTTAAAATACTTATTCCCATGTTAAGTATTTCCTTCAATTTGTAATATTACATTAAAAGATTATAAATGTCAATTTACTTGGAAACTAAGTTGCCAGGGATTTAGATCAACAAATTAACGTCATGAATAAATGTGTTCCTTCAGCAAACCAACGCACAAGCAGAGGAGTAATTGGGAGAAGGTGAAGAATTATACAGTTATATTACATTTGCTAAATTGAGTGAATTTGGCACATAACTGTTTACCCCCTGAAATTGGTTTCGGAGAAATGAAAGTAACACAGGGAACATGTGAAAAAAATCAAATTAGTCTCAGTTAAGAGCTTTTGAAAAGACAGTCAACTTCTACTCAGAAAGCCATGCCTAAAGTGTGCTTTAGTATTTCAGAAATACACCTTGCAAAAACTGAAGTAGCATGATCTGTAAGTGATGGGTCTCTGATCATTTTTATTTTATTTTTTTAATTTTTATTTTATTGAAGTACAAATATCAATGAGACAGTTTTACGATACCTTGACAAGATGGATTTGATAAATTAATACATTGAAAACTGTTTTCATAATGTTTTGGTATCATAGAAGGTGCATAGATGATATTATACTTACAGACATTATAGTGTATGTCTCTTATCAGTAAATTAAGAGTGTAGCTGTTTGCGTATCTTATTTTTTATACCTGAATTACATCAAAGATTCAATAATTAATACTTTCTACTTTGCTATTTTCCTAGTGGTTGTCCATAGTAATAGAAGCTGACATAATATCCTGTCCAACCACCATTAGTGCAAATCTTGCCTCTCATAGAATTATCTAGAAGCACGGCGTTATCTATCTCAACTGTACTGTCCATACACAAACATCATGATTCTTAATTTCTATACCTCTTCCTTTGTCTACACCTGTCAAAGATGGGCACTCCATCATCATTCAACAAATTTAGGTGCCTGAATTCGACAACACAATCCAACACAGTCCAGCATTCCACAACAATAGTGAGTTATCTGAAGAAGTTGTTGACCATAGCCATTTACAGCTCAACTTATTATTATGGCCCCGTGGTGTATACTTCATTTTTATACTTTTCTGCTGGATGGTTAAGACCTAGATAGAGCAAGACCAATATGTACTTTTTGTTTCTTATGAGGTCAGTGAAATCCCCTCAGGGTTTATCTTGTAGTCCTGTACCTTATTCTGTAGATCCTTTGTCTGTATCATCCATGTGGATGGGTTAAGGCCAATGCTTGACCAGTTTGCTCTCTGTGAGAGCGTGAGAGAAAATTTTCTCTCCATGTGACTCTCCCCAGGCACACTATAGAAATTCGATCTCTTTCCTCTGTGGCTCCATAATCTCCTTGTTCAGAAAATTTGGAGCTCAACTGAGTTTCATGATGTTGTAGTACAGGTTCTCCTATGTCCTGAACTTCGCTGACCTTGAAAGGCTAGGGCCATGATGTTCAAAAATCATTCTTAATAGCTGAGTAATACTCCATTATATAGAAATACCACATCTTTTTCAACCATTCCTCGTGTGATGGGCATCTTAGTTGTTTCCAAGACTTTGCTATCACACATTGTGCTGCTATAAACATAGGAACACATATATCACTATGATATAATGTTTTCAGTTCCTCTGGGAAAAATCCCAGTAGGGGATAGCCAGCTTGAATGGGATTTCCAGTCCTACTCTTTTGAAGAGTCTCCACACTGACCTCCACAATGGTTGTACCAGTCGACATTCCCACCAGCAGTGGAGAAGTGTTCCCTTTTGTTGTTGGTTGATTTCCTTATGATAGCCATTCTTTCTGGAGTGAGATGATACCTCAATGTTGTTTTTATTTGCATTTCATGAATGACTAGCAATGTAGAGCATCTTTTCACATATTTATTTGATTCTTTAATTTCATCCTCTGAGAAGTATGTATTCCTCTCAGATGCCCATTTCTGAATTGGGTCTTTAAATTTGAGGGCCCTGTTATATCTTAGTTCTTTATATATTCTAGACAGCAGACCTCTGTCTGATTGCATATTAGTTAGGATTTTTTCAAAATTTGTGGGTTGTCTTTTCACTCTGTTGACAATTTCTTTTGACATGCAGAAGCTTCTTAGGAAGAGTTGATCCCAGTTGTTGATTCTTTCAAGTGCTTCCCGTGTGAACATATGTTTGTTCATGAACTCTTTACCTACCCCTATGTCTTCAAGAGTTCCTCCTGCTTTCTCTTCCAGGAGATTGAGTGTTTCTATTTTAATGTTTAGATCTTTAATCCATTTTGACTTTAACTTCATGCATGGTGATAGAGCTGTGTCAAATTTTAGTTTTCAGTATGTAGAAAGCCAAGTTTTCAAGCACCATTTGTGAAAGAGGCTATCCTTCTTCCAGTAAGTATGATTGGCCCCTTTGTCGAAGATCAGATGGCTGAGTGTGTTTGTAGATGCTTCTGCACCTTCTAATCTATTCCATTGATCCTCAGGTCTATTTTGTTGCCAATAACATGTTGATTTTATCACAGTGGCTATTGATAATCTTCTGAATTTCCTCTGGGTCTGTGTGTGATTTCACCCTGTTCATTCCACAATTTCAAGTCAGGAATTGTGATGCCTCCTGCCTTGTCTTTATTGGCCAAGATTACCTTTGCTATTCTAGGTTGTTCGTGGTTCCAAATAAATTTTAGGATTGATTTCTCTATGTCTGGGAGGTATGTTGGTGGAAGTTTGAGAAGGATTGCATTAAATGTGTACAGCAATTTTGGGAGTATGGCCAGCTTCACGATGTTGATTGTTCCTTTCCAGGAGCATGGATATCTTTCCATTTTCTGAAATCCTCTATAATCTCTTTTCTTAGGGTGTTGTAATTTTCTGTGAAAAGATCTTTGACTTCCTTGGTTAAGTGAATCCCCAGGTATTTCATTTTCCGCGGTGCTATTATAAAAGGTATTGTTTCTATTGTTTCCCTATCAGTGTACTTGTTATCTGTGTAGAGGAATGCTATTGACTTTTGAGTGTTGATTTTGTATCCTGCTATGCTACTGAATTTCCGTATCAGTTCTAGTAGTTTCTTGGTGGAATTTTTTGGGGTCTTCCAAGTAAAGTATCATGTCATCTGCAAATAGTGAAAATTTAACTTCTTCTTTACCTATTCTTATTCCCTTTATTTCTCCCTCTTTTCTAATGGCTGTTGCTAAGGATTCCAAGACTACATTGAATAGGATGGGTGATAGAGGACATTCATGCCTTGTACATCGTTCATTCTGGCGTCGCCTTGCAGGTGATGGATTTTTTTTTCCTGCATTCTCGTTGTTTTTAAGAGATCCTTTCTCACCTTTTCACTAGCTGCCCTGGCATCTTCAAGATCTGAAACTCTGTCTTTGCTTTCACTCAAACGGTTTTGTAGACTCGTGATTGATATTTTTAGTTCTTCTATATCTCTTCGACTCTGTTTCATGTGTTCTTTCTTTTCTGTATTGTTCATTCAAGGAATCCATCATATTTCTGATCTCAATTTTTTTTATCCATGTCTTCTTTAGAGGTAGTTATTAATTCTTAATTCTTTTTCTGCAGTGTTTCTTCCAAGTTGGGTTTCCTCTGTATATTTCTGGACTTGTTTCTGTATTTCAGATGCTATGATATCAAAGAATTGTTTTTTTTCAAAGAATTCTTTTTTGATTTCAGAAATTATTTCTGCTTTGAGTTCCTCATGATCTTTCTGCTGTTGTGTCTTTGCTTCAGATGCTGTTAATTCATACGTTTCAGCTGGAATAGTGCTCTCTGAGCTTGTTCTGGGTGAGCATTGTTTTTCCACCCAATGTTTCTGGAATTCATTCTTTATTTCAGATACTATGTATTCAGATATTTCTTTTTTAATTTGGGGAATTATTTCTCATTTGATTTCCTCTGTACCTTTCTGCAGTTGTTCCTTTGGTGCTGTATCTATTAATTCATTCATTGCAGCTGAGCTAGTGTCTTCTGCCCTTACTGGTGGACTCGAGGTCTGGGATTGCGTTTTTCCCTGTGTCTTTGTCATTTTGTACAGCACTGACCTTTGACCTTTGGTGTAGAGGTTTGGTGCAGCTATAACCTTAGTTTATTATGAGATTTAGGTGCCAGTCTATTAAGTTTGAGATTATTCAGGTATGCCTATCCTGAATCTAGCTGTTGTGTTCAGTTCCTTTTTGCTGCAGCTCCTGTGGTTCCCCTCTGTTGGTTCCCTGTTCATGCAAGCACGAAGTGAACTGGGATGCCGAGCAAGTAATGAAAATTCCCACTGTCTTGGCTGGCTTTGGGGCGAGAATCTGGAAAATTGCCAGAGTGAGCCCTCCTTGTCAGGCAGGTAGCTCTCTAGGTGGGCAGGCCTGGGCTTTGGTGGGTCTTCTGGGCTCCCAAAAGGATAGTGGATGATCTTATTCACCGGGTAGGCTGTACTGGGTCAGCCAGCCTGTGCTGGGTCCGGGTCTACAGGCTGGAACCCAAGAAGGCTAGGAAAGGTCCCTCCAGTGCAGCGGGCCTGGAGCCCTCACTCACAGGCCAGGCTGCACTGGGTTTTGGGCCGTGGGGTGGGACAGAGGATTGCTGAGAAATGTCCCTCCAGGGTGGCAGGCTTGGGGTTCTCACTCCAGGTCAACCTGCACTGGGTATGGGGCAGTGGGGTAGGTTCGGCAATCACTGGGAAATGTTTCTCTGGCGTGGTGGGCTTGGAGCTCTCACCGGGCCACACGGGGTAGGGGGTAGGGAATCCCTGGGAAATGTCTCTTGGGCACGGCAGGCCTGGAGTTCTATACTCACTGAACTTTGATGCCCAGAGAGTCGGGGAAATTCCCACTCGCTCAGCAGGCTTTAAGGCAGGGGATCCGGGGAGGTGCTGGTGAGTGGGTCCTGAGGTTTCAGGCCGGTCACTGACTTGAAGGGCTTGGGGGCAGGGATCGGGTAGTGCACGTGGGAAGAAGTCAAAGGCTCTCCCTCAGACTCACCACACTCTCTGATCTGGGAAGCCTGGTGAGTCGTGCAAATTCCCACTCGCTGGGAGGGCTTGGGGCGGGATACAGGAGGCCGCTGGAGTCAGCCGCTGTCTCAGGCCGGTCTCTCTAGCTGGGTGGCGTGGGCAGAATCGAGGAAGATGGCAGAGTCGGCCGCACTGTCTCGGGCCGGTCTCTGGGGCTGGCGGGCATGGGCGGGATCCACTCTGATCATTTTTAATATGTAGTTTTTTGAAACTCTCCAAATGTCCTCAGATTAAAACCTTCACCTAAACTCAATACAAACCCACTTTGGCATTTTCTTCTGGATCCGACTTCAGATCTGAAAGGATGGAGGCTCCAGGCAGGGCTCTCATTCTGTCCCCCATCGGAGCACCTCAGGACCTGCACTGGCTTCTTCCTCCCCTACACTCACTGGCTTTCCTAAGTCACAAGGGCCACACTGGCCCTGTTGTCTTTGCCTCCACTGCAATGTTAAAGGGACCTCTGAGCTCCCACTCTCCATCGTTTCCATTTGTTCTGTGCTTGGCTGAAAGGATCAACAGTGTAAGACAGTCATGCAGTTCTCTAAGAACTAAGGTGAAATCTGATGTCGGACTTGGAAAAAAACATCCTCAAACGTGAGAAGTCATTTTGTCTTTTATCAAGCCTTCATCACCCTCTTGCTGAGGCAAGTCTCACTCTGACCCACTCCTCAAATAAATGGCTCTCTCAGGTTGCAAACTCTCCAAGAAACCAACTACTCTACCTAAATCCATAAGAGATGATCCAGTGGGAGCAGTCTCCCCCCGTCTGTCCTGTCCTACAGCTGTGCTCTGGGGATGCTGGAGCCGCAGCCCCCCCCCACACACACACATACATTCACCTGTGGGATTCGTGTGGGCTCCAGGACATGTCCTTCCTGAGACTGTACCAAGTTTTGGGGCAGGAACAGCGGCTGGTCAGTGGGAGCAGAGAAGAGAGGAGGCACAGGAGGCAGAATTCTATGAACATTAAACCAAGGAAAAGCAGTTTCCTCAACGAAATGCAAAGATGGCAAAGCCAGGTGAAATTATGGCTTTGGGAAGAATTCAGGCAGGCAGAGGACTTGCAATTAGAGTTGTTGGAAACTGGAAGCTCAGAGTAAGCCTGCATGTTGGCCTACGGATACTAGACCTGATCTTGTGTTCCTAAGTTCTATTTTAGTTTTAAAGGAGGCAAAAAGCTCAATCCCTCAAATTCTCTTTGGCTCTGGACACTTTCTTTCCTGTTTTCTCTGTGAGCTCAGGCCATACCCTTGCTAAGCAAGTACTCTACCATTTAGCTGTATCTCCTGGTCTGCTCCTGACTCTTTTTGAAACTTCTAGCCAGATTGGCTGTTTGATTAAAATACTTCAACAAGAAATAAATCTTTAACATCTCCTTTTGCCTGAACCCTAGCACTTTTGCCAAGGAGGATGTTGAGCAAATACATCTACAAGAAAGCTTCTTCCTGGACATTCTAACCTGTGCCAAGGTGGTCTGGCTTGTTAGAATAAACATCCCCCAGGGGACAAGGAGATGGCTTAGTGGAATCAGCCCTTGCTTGACAAGAATAAACATCCCCCAACATCTGGATATCTGGCAGTCCACTCAGACTTTGCAAGGCTTTTGTTGTTGTACACTTTCATGGTTGTGATAACCCAGAGCACGAGTAAGGACTAGGAAGAGCTAAGTACTTTTCATGGGAATTGTGTAAACACAACAGAATAGCACACAGTTCCTGGAATTGGTTCTGAGTGTGTTTCTTTGCAAACACAAGTCTGATACCAGGTTGGAGATAAGAAAATATACGATCACATTCCCTGACCCTTCAGTGATTAACCTGCTCATTCTCTTCCTTCTCTGCCTATTTTTTGTCTTCGTGGGGAATCTCAGAGATGTCCTGATTTAGCACTGGGATTTTTTTTTTTTTGCCTTCCTCTGAAGGCACTTGTGTTTATACAAACTCATGTGTATTCAGGAGTTTATGCTAGGAAATGTATTTCCCAACGAACTTGAAATCATGCTGGGACTAAATGCGAAGCTGTGAGATACTCAAGGCAAGATCCAACACATTCGCTGAATTAGAAACTCTACATTTACTTTCTTTTTATTGTTGTATGTTTACCATATATAACAATTATATGCATCTTGGGGAATTGGTAGGGGCAAGAAGAAAGCATGGTTCATTTGCTTCTAGAGGCAGCATGTCTAGTGTGTGTCTTTCTTTCCTTCCCCTCCCCTTAGTTCTCAGAGCCCTGAACAGTCAGTCATCCTGCTCCCTACTCCTTGTCAGGACCTATTTTTTTCAGGCTATGTATGTACTTATTCATATATATATATATTTGTTTTCAGAAGAAGTAAATAAAAGAGAAAAAACTAATAGCAGTCAATGCAAAATGGCAATACACTTTATAAAGTTTCTCATACTAGGACAAAAATATCATACTATGTTCTATAAGTGGATTGTAAGTCAAAGAATCAGTATAAATCATAAAAATTAAAAGTAAACAATATTCTGAAACTTATACATTAATTAACTCAAAATTATTTTCTTGCATGAAGATATTTATTTATTTTTTATTAATTTTATTGAGAAAAAATTGAAATGAGACAGCTTCAAAACAGGTTGGTAAGAGAGCAACAATACATTGCATATTGTTATTTTTGTTGTAGTCATTCATAGAACAAGATGCAGACATGATATCCTGTCCAAATACTACTAGTACAAATCTTTCTTCTCATTAAATTAAGAGAAAATACCTGTATATCTATCCTAACTATTTTGTATATACAGATAAAAATGGTCCTTCATTTATATCTCAGCTTTTGTTTAGTTTTGTCAGAGATGGGTGTTCCATCGCATCAAAATATTGTAGGTACCTGAATTCAGCAAAATATTCCGATATAGTCCACTAGTCCGCAATAGTAGTGGGTTATCCACAGGACTGGCAACGTCTGAAGCTGTTGACTTGAGCCTTCCACAGCTCAGCATATTAACATGACTTCACTTTCCATACCTCATTTCTACACTTTTCAGCTGGATGGTTAAGACCAAGATAAAGCAAGACCTACATAACAAGAAATGTAACTTTTGTATCTGATAAGGTCAGTGAAGTCCTCACGGGACTTATCCTGAAACCCTGTACTGTACTTTGTAGATCCTTTGTCAATGTCAGCCATGTGGATGAGTCACAGCCATTGCTTGACCAATATGCTCTCTGGGAAAGCCTGAATGTTTTCTTTCCATGTGACTCTCCTTAGGTACACTCCACATCTTCAATCACATTCCTCTGTGGCCCCATAATCTCCTTGATCAGAAAATTTGGGATGTAACTGATTTCCATTATGTTACAGTACAGGTTCTCCTATGTCCTGAGTATTCACTGGCCTTGAAAGGCTAGGGCCAAAATGTTGGCTGTTCTTGCAACCCTTTTTTTCTCTAATTTTTCATCTGCAAACTTAGATTATAAACCCTCCAGAATAGAAGCTTATTACCCTACAACTTATGCAGTTGGGTTTAACCTCACTATCTGTCTGAATATCAAACATCTTAGGAATAAGATAGTACATGTGTTTTCCATCAAGTATTGATAAGTTGAACATTAAGTCTCCACAGAATATGGAAAGAATTTAAAAAATATTATAAAGATATGAATAAACCATTACATATTTTTACAAAGAAATTCAGAAATCTAACCATTTACATCATTGTGGCAGGACAGTCCTGTAACATGTTTTTTCTTGTCTCTTTTTTCCTTTATTACCCTTTATTTATTTTTATTTTTCCATAATTTTATTGAAGAACAAATAGCAAGGAGACAGTTTCAAATCAAATTAGTAGGACAGATTCAATAATTAATACATTGCATATTGTTTTCTTAGTGGTTATTTGTTGTACAAGGTACAGACATGATATTCTATTTAAAAACCTATTAGAGGAAATCCCTCTATTCATTGAATTAAGAGAATGTAGTTGGGGGCTGGGGTGATGGCTCAGTGGAATAAGCGCTTCCCTGGCAAGCACAAAGACCTGAGTTCAATCCCCAGTTCTGCCAAAAAAAAAAAAAAAAAAAAAAAAAAAAAGAGAATGTAGTGTGTACCTATCTATTTTTTAAAGCTGATTTACAGTAAATTTTCAATAATTAATACTTTTTTCCATTGTTAACTTCCTAGTGGTTATCCATAATACAAGAAGCAGACAGGATATCCTGCCCAAACACTATAAGTGCAAATCTTTCTTCTCATAGAATTATGCAAAAGTAGCTTCATATTCATCCTAATTGTTCTGTATATACAAATACAGAATGGTCCTTCCTTTACATCCACTCTTTTGTTTATTCCTCTCAGAGATGGGTACTCTATTGGCATTCAATTATTACAGGTGATTGCATTCAGCAAAACAATCCAACACAGTCCAGCAGTCCACAAGAGTAGTGGGTTATCCACAGAAGTTGTTGACTAGAACCATTTATAGCTCAGCATATTAATATGACTTTATTTTATATACCTCACTATTATACTTTTCAGATGGATGGTTAAGTCCAAGATAAAGCAAGATCTACATAAAAATAAATGTAACTTTTGTATCTAAAAAGTCTTTTTTTTTTTTTTTTTTTTTTTTTTTTTTTTTTTTTTTTTTTTTTTTTTTTTTT
>PVKA01048287.1:0-13869 GCA_004027165.1 Ctenomys sociabilis
TATTGAATCTTCGATATAATTCAGCTATAAAAAAACCTGTAAATATAATTTCATGTATGCACCTTGTACAGTACCAAAACGTTATGAAAACAGTTTGCAATGTATTAATTCATCGACTCTGTATGGTTAAGGTGTCTTGAAACTGTCTGATTGACATTTGTATTTTAATAAAATAAAAATAAATGGAAAAAAAAAGAAGATAACAATGTACAAAGTATTAATTATTGAAACTGTCCTATTAATCAGTTTTTAACTGTCTCCATTGCTATTTGTTTCTCAATAAAATAAAAAATATTTAAAGATTTAAAAATAAATAAATACATAAATAAATAAATAAAAAGTGCCTGCTTAGACAAGCTTATGCAGGCGCAGGGGACCATGCTTCGCTCCCTGGCACTACATACCACACCAGCCCTCAGGGCAGGCTGAGCTAGCCCCCCCCAAATATATATATATATATATATATATATATATATATATATATATATATATACATACACACACACACACACCCTTTAAGGGTTCTAGTCTCAGAAACAATGCCAATGCTTTTCCAGTTTGCTCCATTCAAACCCCTGGGATCACCTTGGATCCCTCTGTAGAAACCAAGTTCGTGTTACTCTGTTAACAGTTCTCTACTAGATCCATCACCTTCTCTAAGTCGGTGCTATTATTATCCCCCATTTACAAGATGTATATCAACTTTGGATTGCTTACAACTTTGTAAATTAGCTATCTTGAGTGCTTATGTTATTTACTAGTTCAAAACAAATAAAAACACCATATAAGTCAACCCCAACCATGGTAAAGGAATCACATGAAGAAGCACTTCCCCGTCATAGACTCAGTAACTATTGTGCTCCATTTTCTCTATGTGCAACCTCTCCTTTCTTCCGTTTTGTTTTTCATTTTCTTTCCTCAGGTTTTAACTCAATCTCTTTTCTCCTTTCCTTTCCTTCTCTGTAGTATGGGGATGGATCCAGGGCCTCACATATGTAAGCAGGTGCCTTACCATTGAGATCCATCCCCAGCCCTAAAATCTTCCTATTTCAGCCTCATTAAATTCTCTCTTATCTTGTTGTGAGCATGACCTTTTTGGGCTTCTGTTCAGAAAAGCATCCTGTAGAACATGGATCACACTCTCCTAGGTACTACAAACCAGAATATCTTCCAAATGTGAATAGTCATAAGGAACCATAAGTAGAATTTTAACAGTTATTGCTAAAGGTTTTTAGATACACATCAATGTGTACATATAATGAACACAATCTGCAAAAAAAAATAAAAAAGGAGTACAAGCTATGATTTTCTTAAATGGACAGCATTTATTTCAGTAAATTGAGAAGTATGGTCGTTGGCCTGAAATAGCCCAACACCACATTGTATTAGCAAAAGACAGGATATATCCTTTTATAAACTTTACCTCTAAACTCTTACAATAGCACAGATTAAAACAGTAACTTGCTCTCATACTTGCTCAAATATCCTAAGAATTACTTAACTATGTATATTTATAACGAATAGCTAGCAGCTAATCTTTCCAAAGATACCCATCTATGCTTAAGTAATCAACAAACCTATGCATAAGTAATCACAAAGGTCTATTTTTATAATGCTTCATGAAAATGTCAAGGCATGCAAAATACATCAGCATGATTGTTTTACATATAATGACTACAGTAGGGAGGATTATGTATAATTTTAACTATAATATGAATTTTATAGTAGTCCATTCATTGGATCATAAAGTGTAAATTTCCCAGAAGCATCAAATTCTCTATTTTTGGTAATGGGGTATAGATTTGAAGATCAGATTTTAGTTGGGGAAAAAGATATAACAAGTCTAATGACTAAACAGCTGCAGATTCTAAAAAGAGTTTTATATTATTCTGAGGCACTAATTTATGCTTTAAATTTTCCATCTAGTGATATACTTTGAGTTGCATAAAAAGAAAAGCAATGAGACTTAGAAAGTTGGTCAGTGAGTCCCTCATCAAGTGAAGGGTAGCAAGAAGAAAATTTTTATATGCAATTTCATGGGTTATGTATCTTCTTTTATCTCTTCAGAGTCTATAAGCCATACAAGGACAAGTATGATTTACTCATCCTTATAACTCAAAATCTTCTCCTCATAGCCACTAGAGATCAGAGTTCAGAGGTGGTGTCCCAAGAGCAGAATGCTTATGCTCATACACTTTCCTTCTGGACCCATCTTTCTATTAACTAATCATGTACATTATTATGAAGACCAACTACATGTAACAACTGCATCTTAAACAAGTATATGGAGGAACCTCAGAGATGGCTTAGTGGTCTAAGTGCCTGCTTAGGCAAGCACAAGAGGGGCTGGGATAGAATAAGCTTGCCTGGCAAGTGCAAGGATCTGAGTTCAATTTCTGGTTCTGCCAAAACACACACACACACACACACACACACACACACACACACACACAAGTTTGATCCCTAGTACCACATGCCAAGCCAGCCACCAAGACTGGGCGTTGTGGCACATGCCTGTAATCCTAATATTACGGAAGCTGAAACAGGAGGATCACTATGAGTCTGAGCTGTGTAGTGAGACCATGTACTAAGCAAATGGAAAGACAAAAACAATATACTCAACTATTTTTACGTTTATACAAAAAGCTGAAAGAGTGCTTAGGCAAGGTTCAAAAAGTACAAAGAAAATGGTAACAGTTTGAAATTTGACAATGAGAGAAAAATGAACTACTTTATAATATATTAGACTATTTGTATATGTGTATAATTATATATATATATATATATATATATATATATGTATTGTATATGTTAGATATGTCTACATTCCATAAGTCCTTAGGTTTTAAAACCCAAGATTAAGAACTGAAGCTTCCATCTGCAATGCTATATACAAACTGAGCCATAAAAGGAGACATTATATTCATAAAAAAGAACACATTTAACTTGGAAAGTGACCGCTGATTTCCCCTAAGTAATATCTATCCAGAAATTCCATTTTTCACAAATTTCCTATAATGCTAAGCAACTCATTTAAAGAATTGCATTTCATTAGGGAGCTTTCCATGTTTAATTTCAAATTGCAGTGATACTTCTTAATGAGGTATTTAAGGTACTAAATATATTTTTACTAATTATTTTCAATTCTTAATCACCTTTAATTAACAACAAAGAGCATTTGAAGAGTTTTTGAGGATTTACTAACAGAACATCAGATAACATAAAAATATTTTTAAAAATATTTAAACATTTAACATCAAGAAAAGTCACTGCATTAAAATAGATTTGAGATCTAAATCAAAAAACAAAAACTTAATTCAAAAATGAATCCTTAAATTCAAAAGGTAAGTAGTATTTTGTACAATAGGAAAGAAGAAAATCAAAATTATATCTTCATTTATAGACACGTTACTATTGATAGATGATTAATAGATTCAAGTGTTTAAGTTACTAAGCTCATACCTCAGGCACAAAATAGACCATTATAAGAAAAAAAAAAAAATTAAACGTTTGGTCTTAAAACCTTAATCTTAGCAGATCACTTACAAAATAACATGACATCCAATATTAATACTCAGATCTAGTAATCGTAATAGAAAACATTAACCTGACCCTTCAAATTGTTAGTTTCAACACCTACTAACTTAAAGTCTCTGAACAAAGGCTCACTACTAAGGAACAGCAATGAAAACTTTAAAAAACTCTGCTGAATAATTTGTCATTATTATTAATCAAATAATATATAATAAGATTCATTTCAAGGCTGCTCCAAGGTGATAAACTACAGCTAGTAATTATAATCATGTACTATTATTCCATGTCCCAATCCATTACCATACAGCTATCTACTAACCTTCAAAATCTAGATTTGACTCCATCAAGTAATCTAAGACACTGGGTTCACAAGAAAAATACTGAACAATGCTCTCTCTTACTCATAACATTTTAACATAATGCTGTCACTACTTTATTTTCTTCTTCCCATTCTATCACCTTTTTTCTCTTCCTATTAGGAAACTTTTTACCTACATATAGGCTGAAAAAATTAACATGTGATTGCAAAAAAATAGTCATTACTTACCATGATCAAATTTATTGAAAAGTTTTTTTTTTTCCAAGTCCACACAGCCATTCTACATCATCAAGAGTCACCATCATAACCAGATGATTTTAATTATATGCCCACAAGTACAGGACAATGCACTAGTTTCAAAACAGTTTAAACAGAACAGGTAATTTCCTTATAAAAACCATGTACTTGCCTTGTGCCTGCACTTAAGTACAAC
Organism: Ctenomys sociabilis; assembly: GCA_004027165.1. Taxonomy (NCBI): domain Eukaryota; kingdom Metazoa; phylum Chordata; class Mammalia; order Rodentia; family Ctenomyidae; genus Ctenomys; species Ctenomys sociabilis. Next base: position 4,287 of record PVKA01048287.1, read on the forward strand.
TCCATAGGCTCCTATAATAAGAAAGAAGTAAACAATCAGGGTCATGTATACAAATTACAATTCCTGAGCAAAATCAAAGCTGTGCTACATTTACATTGCTTATTAGTATATGCTACAGTAACACAAAATGACAGTACTGAGTGATGATACAAAAATAAGCCACATTCAAGCAGAACAAAGATATGATTTCATAAATATTTTAAATGTTTCCTTTTTTAAAGAAAAATTCACTTGAGACATGTTTTAAAGTCTTAAGCATTTTTTGAGACAAGATTGTGTCATAAGAATTTTGTAAATAAATGAAAATGAACGCAAAAGGTTCTAAGAAACTTAAAATTGAAAAGCGAATTAATTCCCAAGAGTAACCTTAAGCATAGAGTCTACTAAAATATGCTGTCTGTCCCAGAAGTCATTTAAACTCTCTTCTAGGACACTGGAACATCCTTTTTGTGTGCAAAACAAGTATAGGTCAGATTTGGGTGTGTATCTCAGCAGTAGACTGCTTCACTAGCATTCCTGAGGCCCTGGGCTCAATCAATTAAGGACTACTAGGAGTTGCTCCCTTTTTGCCATAAGACTCAATTTTAGTGCACAGGGCACATGACTCCTACTTTATTTGGTTTATTCTGACAGGAATCATTCCTGCCTTTGGACTACTTATCCTTATCAAGGTAATAAACTAACTTTCTTAGAGCAGAACAAAGAAGCATACCTTGACAGCAAGGAAACCAAGAAACGTAAGTTAAAATTCCAATGCAAATAACAAAAATCAAAACATAATATATCGGGCAGGCCATAGCTCAGCAGATTAAAGCGCCTGCAAGAAGGCACAGGGGCCAGGGGTTTGATCCCCAGGCCTGCTATGTCAGCCTCACACCCAGGACACACTGAGATGGCAATTGAGACTGGGTGTGGTGACACATGCCTGTAATCCCAGCTTTTGGGATGCTATAAACAGGAGAATCACTATGAGTGCCATCTAGTAGTGAGATCCTGAACACCCTGCAGACCCTTGCCTAAAATACAAAAAAAAAAAAAAAAAAAAAAACTTAATATATGATAACAGAGCTCTAAAACTAGACACCAAGAACAGTGCATTAGCAGACAGGCAAACCTTATATGCAGCTATGAGAAGAGGACTTTAGGGAGATGAAATTAAGAAATGTCTCCAACAGTCCGTTTCCTTCATTTTGGAGGTGGATAACACTTATTATCACAGTTAAGGTGGAACCAGCCAGGAGAACCACCCAAATTAACTCCACAATTACTAGTAAGTATCCAATCCTCCAATCCAATTGTTCTAACTGCATATGTCAGCTTTTCTATAAAGTGAAAATGCACTATTTATGCTATAGGATTGTACGGTGTACCTGACAGATTTTTATATTTTTTCTAAAACAATCTGAAGTGGTTTATAAAAAATTACACTCTATACGTATGATAGTTCTGATTATAATTTAACATATTCTAAATTATATAGGAATCTGACAATTTCGGTTAATCTGAGCCAAAACCTGAGAAGATGATCACCTATGAGCATATGAGAAAATCAAGACTATGATCCAAAAACACTTGGTCTCAGAATTTGGAAAATGAAAGCAGCAATCTTTGATTGCTGGGCATGGTGATGCACACCTATATTCCCAACACTCAGGAGGCTGAGGAAGGTAGACCACTGCAAGTTCAAGGCCAGCTGGAGCTACAAACTGAGTTCATGACCAGCCTGAACTACACAGTGAAGCCGTGTTTCAAAAAGACACAAAAAAGAAAAAAATGAAAGAAATCTTTGATTTATTAAAGTTTTAAGAGTTATAAAGTATTACTGACTTCCAAATGAAGAGTAAGACTCAAATAATTTGAGTATCTTTATTTTATTTATTTATTATTAATTTATTTTCTGTATTTAGGACAGGGTCTATAGGGTCTCACTACGGAGATCGGACTTGTAGTGATTCTCCTATTTTGAGCATCCCAAACACTGGGATTACAGGAACAAGCCACCACACCCACTCTCAATCACCATCTCAGTGCACCCCAGGGACGGGGCCAGCCTGGCATGCTGAGGATCAAACCCTGGCCACTGCACTCTGCCTAAGAAGGTGCTTCAGTCTGATGAGCTAACAGGTCAGCCCTGAGTACCTTAATTTTAAATTTTAGACTCTTACATGAGTATTTGAATTGACAAACAATCTAAACTGGTAAATTGTGAATGGTAGGCATAATTGTACACTGCTGAAAACATCAAGAAATGTAAAAGTTACAACTTACCTTCACCTACAACCCCAAGGATCTCAAATTTATTCATCACATTACCAATGTTAGGAATCTTCATCAAGACAAACTCCTCTTTTGATGTAAGCCACAGAACATGGCACCAAAACAGGAACTTCTGAGAAACTAGAAGAAAAATGTTAAAGGAAAAATTCTCAATGTTTGGCATGAACTTTCACGTATTCCTGTTAATAATGAAATACTGAATCCCTGAAATAACAAACACAGTTAAAAGCCACTAGGTTTTATATTGATTGCAGTACTCTAATAACCCATCCTTAATTTTACTACAGTTTTTTATATTAATTTTGAGAAAGAAGTAGCAATGAGACAGTTTCAAAACAGGTTAGTAGAACAGTTACAGTAATTAATACATTGCATATTGTCTTTGTAGTAATTATTCATAGTACAAGATGCAGACATGATATCTTGTCTAAGCACTATTAGTCCAAAACTTTCTTCTCATTGAATTAAGAGAAAGTATTTGTATGTCTATTTTATATATACAGATATATACAGTTTTTTTCAACAATTGATGGAAAATACCTGTTCCATATTATGCCTAAGGCATTTGATATATAGGCAGATACTGATGCTAAGCACAACAGCCTATGTTTTAGGGTAATAATATCATTACACTTCTCTTCTAGAGGACTAATAACTTAAATTTGCAGACCAAATAATTACAGAAAAAGAAGGGCTGTAATGATAGCAAATATTTTGGCCCTAGCCTTTCAAGGTCAATGACGACTTAGGACATAGCAGAACAGGCACTGTAACATCTTATAACTCAGTGGTGTCCCAAATTTTCTGATCAAGGAGACTATGATAAGGCCACAGAGGAAAGTGACCAACAATGTACAGTGTGCCTAAGGAGAGTCACATTGAGAGAAAACATTCTCTCAGGCTTTCACAAAGAGCAAATTGGTCAGGCAATGGCTATGACTCATCCACATGGATGACACTGAAAAAAGATCTACAAACTGCTGTACAGGGTTTCAGAATAAATCCTGAGTGGATTTTACTGACCTTGTAAGATAGAAAAGTTACATTTCTTCTTATATAGGTCTTGCTTTATCTTGGTCTTAACTATCCAGCAGAAAAGTATCAAAACAAGGTATAAAAAGTAGATGTCACTGAGAATGCCTAGGCCACTGGACCCTGAATAGACCCAGAGCTCAGGCCAGCATGTGAGTGAGACTGCCTGGGGCCTGCAGATCCTGAATAGACCCAGAGTGCAGGCCCAGCATGAGAGTGAGACCACCTAGGCCGGATCATAATCTGTTCCAGAGCTCGGGCCCAGCGTGGACCCCTCCAGCAGAACTCCCTGCAAAGAGGCTAGAGACAAGACCCACCAAGCTGATTCAGGAGCAGAACATCTTGGCACAGTGACACAAAGGGTTCACCTGCAAGGCTGCAGCAGGAAGAACAGGAGCACAGCAGCCAGACCCAAGTCACACCCACCTAGAGAAGTCTGAACTTCACAGATCTGGACCTGATGCTAAAGTAATAACTCTATCTAAGCTCTACACCAAAGGTCAAACATCAGTGCTATACAAAATGACAAAGGAACAAAAAGCAGTCCCAGGCCCCAAGTCCACCCAGTACAAATGCAGAAAACAAGAGCATAGAGGAAATTGGAAATCACACGCCTGAAACCTCTAAAATAAGTATGTTGGAAGTAAAGAAACAACTGCAGAAAGGTATAGAAGAAATAAGATCAGAAATAATTTCTGAAGTGAAAAATGTAGGAAATTTTGATGGTGGTAACTATGGTGGTGGTGGTAACTATAATGATTTTGTAAATTATAGGGGACAGCAGCAGTCAAATTATGGACCCATGAAGGGGGGCAGTTTTGATGGAAGAAGCGCTGGCGGTCTCTATGGTGGTGGTTATGGATTTGGTGGTGGAAGTGGTGGATATGGTACCAGAAGATTTTAAAAAACAACAGAAAAAGGATACAGTTCTTAGTAGGAGAAGGAGCAAGGAGTTATCAGGAAAGCTACAGGTTACCCTGAGACACTCATCCCAAATACATTAGAGGAACTATAAAAACCTGACATAGAAGGAGCAGTGATCCATAGTCAGAAAAGTTACTGCAGCTTAAACAGGAAACCCTTCTGGTTCAGGACTGTCATAGCCACAGTTTGCAAAAAATGCAGCTACTGATTAATGCAATGTAATATCAATTAGATGGACATTCCTGAGGTCTTGTATCTGTTGTACCTTTCTCTTTTTCTTTCTTTTCATTACATCAGGTATACTGCCCTGTAAATTGTGGTACTGGCACCAGGAACAAAAAAATAAGGAATTTTTAACTTTTAAAAAAAGTGATATATAGGAAATTAAAACCTCAATCACAAGCTGACAAATCCATTTGAGTGAAAGTGAAAATAGACTCTGACCTTAAAGACATTGCAGCTAGTGAAAAAGTAAGCAAAGATCTCTTAAAAACAACTAGGATACAGGAAAAAATAATTCAACACCTTCAAGACAATGCATAGATGACTACACAGACTACTAAAGGATGAGACTAATAGGCATCAATGAGAAGGAAGGAGTCAATACAAATGATTTAAAAAGAATATGGGCAGAAGTAATAGCAGAAAACATCCTAAATATTGGGCAACAATCTGACATTCAGAAAATCAAAGCATCTAGAACTCCAAATAACATCAACCCAATTAAAACCACTCCCAGACATATAATAATCAATATCCCAAAAATCCAGCACAGGAACAGTATACTAAAAGCCACTAAAGAAAAGAAACAGATCACATTTAAAGGAAAATCCATCAGAATAACAGCAGATTTCTCTCCACAAACCATCAAGTCAAGAAGAGACTGGAGCAAAGTACTTCAAGTCTTGCAAGAAAAAAAATTCCAACCCAGACTGATATATCCTGCAAAACTCTCTTCCAAGTAAAATGGAGAAGTAAAATACTTCCATGACAAAGAACAACTAAAGAATTTCATGATGACAAAGCCAAGCCTACACAGACTACTAAAGGATGTTCTAGAGAGGGAGTAAAATGATCACAACTCCATGAACAAGAATGGAAAGAACTCACCAAATAGGGCAAACAAAAGCTGGGCATGGTGGCACAGGCCTATAATCCCGGCACTCAGGAGGCTGAGGCAGAAGGATTGTTGTGAGTTCAAGACCAGCCTGAGCTACAAAGTGAGCTTAAGGCCAGCTTGAACTGTATAGTGAGACCCTGTCTCAAAAAAAGTAGGGCAAACAAACACAGGAGAATAAAACATACACAATAGAAGACTTTCAGTTATTCTTTTGTATACAGCAGCAAAATATTTCCATCAGCACACTCTACAGATGGACTTCTCTTGCACCCTATGGGTCATGATTCCATATGGGACTACAGGATGGATTTCAAGAAACTACCTGTAGCTCAGTCCCACAAGTGAGACTTGAATACCAGTAAGTGTCACAGTCATTATTGATGTCCACAACAAACTAGAACTTTGTGCGATATCCTATCCCCAAACTGTCAGAAGTGATGGTCATTTATTTATCATTCCAGTATTTATCTTATGTTTTATTCCTAGTATTTCTTTACTATCATGCAAACTTTTTCTTAGTTCAATTGTCTTGAAACATTTGATTTTTAATTAATTTGTATTTAATTTTCTGAATATTGCTTAATCTTAATTTTTGTTTTAAGATTTATACTATATCTTTGAATTACAATTTATCTAAAAGACATCATATGATATCTTCTCCTAGTATTAGAAACTTTAATAAGTATATTTCTATTTGACTTTATATTACTTATTCCTCTCCTTTATACACACATACATACACACACACAAACACATATATATATATGAAAAAAATACATGTATAACCTGACATAAGATTGGCATTGTTTCATAGAAATCTTCAATGACCTTTTAAATAAGGGTTCATCTAATATATTTTATATAGTCCTGCATAACTATCACTTTGAGGGCTCTTTATTGTTCATCCAGGAGCATACTGCAACTTCTCTTGCCTTTTGAATTATGCTCTTTGTTATTTCTTATATGCTATGTCTGGAGGTATTAAAATATTCCAAGTTTGTAAAGAGAAAATAAAGCCATATTATGCTGAGCTATAAATGGCTCAAGTCAACAACTTCTGACATTACCAGTCATGGGGATAACCCACTATTACAGGCTACAGGACTATATTGCATTACTTTGCTGAATTCATGCACCTACAATATATGAATGATAATGGAATAACCATCTCTGACAAAAGTAAACAAAAAGGGGTATAAATTAGTACAGTTTTTCAAACTTCCTGTTAATGCTTCATATGCTGAAAGAAAAAAAGAAACAACAATAAGACAGAAGAACCAAAACTGGAATGAACACACAGCAATTAAAATGAATACCATAATCACACTGAAAGAGAAATCAAGGAGAAAGAATTAACCCCAGGCAACCTTTGAAAACAGTACTTTAACTACCAATTTTCTCACACTAAAAACAAAATAAAAAATAAACAAATACTGTATTCTACCACTTAGATATCTGTTTTTACACTGTGATATGAAACTTCTCTGTATGCTAGAAATGAACAAATTAAGTAAATACACTGTGGATAATGAGGTCTTGATTTCTTATTCTCATAAAAAGGAGTTAGAAATATGAGAAGGGGAAAAATTTGGAGTTGAAGTTAACAATGTAAGTTCAACTTTCCATGTCTAGAGCAGTAGAAATTGATGTATTATAAATGATTACACACTCACATACACTTATACCTGCAAAGTGTCTAGAGGCAATGACACACCACCAGCCATGAGCATAGCTAAACTTCCTACAAAAGGACACAAGTTCCTTGGAGAAATGGCTGATACCAAGCCTAAGGCAGGAAGGGCACAACATGATCCTAAGGATTTTTTTTTTGTAGTGCCAGAAAGTAAGCAAATGCTCAAAGAGTGATGGAGGTATGTCAGGTGGATATAAGAATCATATTCAAGTGATTTCTACCAGTCAAGTGAGTAATATTAGAGCAACAAATAAAGACACTAACAGATTATAATGTAGAAGAATTACAAAAATTGCACAAGTCCTTATTGATATAAATAAATAGAGAGAAAAAGAAAGCTCTTTTGTAGTGTTTTTCCAAATAATAGATGTAGTTATACCAGGAAATTTTTAAAATCTTCACTTGGCAATGGCTCTGGTTATAATTATTTTAGGCAAGTATCATCACTCCATGCTAAAACAAGCAGTTCAAACTGTGACAGAAAACAGGATATTATTTCATTTCAAAACATGTCCCCACAAGATACATATTAATTACAAAGTGAAAAATAATCTCATAGTGAAGAATCCTACCAGACACAACTTTTATTAAATGATCACAGTCAATATCATCAATAATGAAACAAACCAGCATTATATACCTATGAATAGGATGTTATCACTTCATCACTTTTGTGGCATTCCTGACAGCAATGTAAAACCTAAATCTAACCACAAAAGTAACAGCTAAATACAACCCAAGAGATAGTCTACTACATTACAGGCCTGTATTCCTTCAAAAATGTTGAGTAACCTTTCCAGACTTTAAAAAACTAAGAGATGTGCTGAATAAATACAATACATAGTTGTGTATTAGATCCCAGAAAAGACAATTGAGAAAATTTAAATGTCTAGAGATTAAATACTAGTACTGTATCTATGATAACTTTCTGGTTTTGATAATAATACTGTGGATATAAAAAACAATGTTCTTCATTTTAAGAACTAGTACCAGAAATTTTTAGGTAACAGGATATCATGTTTGAAACTTTAGCTTTTCAGAAAAGAAAAAAACATGTACATAAGACAAAAGCAAGAGAATAATAAAGTAAAAACAGTGTAAAACAATAACATTTGAAAAATCTAAGCTGGCATTGGTAGCACATGCCTATAAATTCAGCCCTCAGGAGGCTGAGGCAAAAGGACTGCTCCAAGTTCAAGGTCATCCTGGGCTACACAGTAACTTCAAAAATCAGTCTAAACTACATTTTGCGCTGGGCGTGGTGGCGCAGGCTTGTAATCCCAGCACTCGGGAGGCTGAGGCAGGAGGATTGTTGTGAGTTCGAGACCAGCCTGAGCTACAAAGTGAGCTTAAGGCTAGCCTGAACTGCATAGTGAGACCCTGTCTCAAAAAAGACAAAAAAAAAATAAAAAATAAAAAAAATAAACTACATTTTGCGACATTTTCTAAAAAAGAGCAACAACAAAAGGAAGAAGAAAATCTGAATCAGAGCTGTGGAGGACCACCAGGATGGCTCTTCTTGAAGGAAGAGTGATTGTCTCCACTTTGACTCTTTCAATGTACTGATTTGTACAAAGCTGGCTAGGACATTTTTTATCCATTCAATTTGCTTTACACAATGCATGTTGGTCTAGCCCAGATGCTAGTGTGCAGTCTTTGAAGCAAAGAGACGGGCAGTGTTTCCCCAGTCCCTTGTAGCTCCCATGTGGGAGCAAGGAGGGATGACTGAGCCTTAAGCTAAGTGGTTATAATTTCCCAGGGCATAAAAGACTACACATTAGAGCTGAAGCACCAACCCCAAAACATTAGATACTATCTCAGTAGTGTTATTCAGATTACTCTTTCCAAATATCTTTCTCTCTGCATATTGCAGAGGTGACTTCAGGCCTCATACCTAACCCAGCTCACAGCACTCACAGACTTCCTGTCATTTTCACAGTCATTCATCCTCAAGCCAGTCCCTTCTTCACAAATTAATAAAACCCAGGTTTGGCCCTGAGTCGAGGTCTATGTTTCAGTTAGCCATCATCCAGATGTATATTTACAAATATAAACTTCCTGGATTGAAATCAGGACCGACCAGGGGTCCTTATAAGGGCTAGAAAAAATAGGAAATATTTTGTGCCATTATTGTAATTTTTCTCTAAATCTGAAATATTTTCAACATAATTTCTATTTTTTATTCTTCTATTTAAGACAAAATCTGCTCTCCAGATGGCTTCAAACTGGCCATCCTTCTGCCTCAGCTTCTCAAGTAGATGTATTACTGGGATGTACCATTGTGCCTGATAATAAAATTATTTCAATTAATTAAAAACCTATCCTACTTCTATAAAGAGTAATGGTGGTATCAGCATAAAATACTGGTTAAAAAGAAAAAATAAATCTAAACAAAGAAATGTTCTTCAATGCCTATGAAATTTGAAACTTCTAAAAATATGTAGATCATATGTGATACAAGTACTGGCAAGACATGCCTTTTCAAATAGGGATGGTAATATAAATGGAAACAATCTTTCTTTTTTTTTTTTTTTTTT
>PVKA01048288.1:0-13861 GCA_004027165.1 Ctenomys sociabilis
AAAAAAAAAAAAAAAAAAAAAAAAAAAAAGGAACCATGGTTTTAGCTTAGTTCAGTTATGATCCAAAGCCATGCAGGGAAGACACCTGGGATTCTTTTAGATTATGTTGTATCAGACCGCAGGAAATGAACACAACCTGGAGTTGGGACAACACCCCAGGGGAGTGAGAGCTTCTGACCCTCCTCTCTGCTGGGCACAGGAAACAACAGAGTCCACCCATCTGGAGCCACGTGCCAGGTACCACAGTCCACCCATCTGGAGCCACGTGCCAGGTACCACAGTCCACCCATCTGGAGCCACGTGCCAGGTACCACAGGCTGTGCCAATCTGTTCTGTGAAGTTCCCACAGCTGGCACAGCAGCTGTGACTAGAAGCAACACTTAGGTCGGCTTGTGGCACCTCACCGTCATCTGCCATGCTCCAGGAGGTCCCGCAGGAGCTCTCCTGGTGAATGAAATGCAGACATGACAGGAATCACCGCTCCAGAGTCTCTTCAGTCTTTGAGGGCAATTCTAATGTCTGCTAATTCTCCTCATAAATGGTTTCATGGGGCTGTGGAGATGGCTCAGTGGAATAAGGCTTCCTTGGCAAGCAAAAGGGCCTGAGTTCAATCCCCAGTTCCACAAAAAATAAAAATAAAATAAATGATTTCACTTCTGAAGGTCTTACCGTTGGGGTAGGAGCTGTCCTTTCTGGCATACCCATCTCTCTGAGCTTCTTGATTTTTGCTTCAGAGTCCTGCCATGACAGTTCAGTCATCTCCACCTTCATGTCCATGCCCAAGTAGCCACCCCTGCAGAACAGTAGGATGGGCTTCGGACTCCCGAGGCCAGGAAAGTGCTCCAGGTACAGCCTTCTGTCCTCTCTGCCCTAATGCAGACTCTCACAGATCCGATCCATGGGGTGTTCTCCTGGCTCCCTGTACATGTCAGGCAGCTCCTGCACAACCCATCTCCTCCTAACAAGGGAACCCTAGAACACACAAGACCAGACCCCGGTTATGGGTCTGAATCTGGTTATTGGTCCGAATAGCAGTCAGGAGGCTGCTGCGTCCTGGGGAGCAACCCACATTACCTGGAGAATCTTCCACCTGAGGGCTTCGCATTGTCTCCACCATGGGGAAGCTGCTGTCCTCTAGTGCAGAGGAGGGAGCTACTCCAGCAGTCCTGGCTTTCAGGGGATTCTCAGGTTCAAGAGTGATTTCTTTCTGGGTGTCCACCCTGAGATTCTCCTTGCTAGAACCACTTTTAACAACTGTCTCCAGGGAGGTTTCCCCACAAGCAGAGCCTGAGACAAGAATTAGATGCAAGCTGCTGATTAGAAAGCTGATCCCAGCAAACAGCAACAGGGAAGAGGCAGCAACACAAAGAAGGGAAGATACTTCAGGGTGGGTTAATAAGTAGTTTCCCATGGATGGCAACTGAGGCACAATCTCTTGGGAACTGAGGAAAAACACCCTAGAGCTATCTTCTTCAAAGAAGCTTAGGGGGTGTGTCCACTCCACTGGCTGAATGCTACACCTGGCCTCACTCAACCACCTCTACAGTACCGCAAAAAGGAAGCGTTCAGGCAAAAATTTGCAGGTACTTGCATAGAATGCCATCAAATGTTCCAGAAGAATATATTATCAGGATCTGGAAAGCACATCCACAGCTTCTGTTGCAATGGGTCTGTTGAAAAGTACAAAGCTGCATGTACTGAAGTTATTAAAGAATACAAATAGCTAAGTTGGGCTGGGGAGATAGCTCGGCAGCATAAGCACCTGTCTGGGAAAGACAAGGTCCTGAGTTCGATCCTTGGTGCCATGTGTCAAGAGTGACATGCCAACCCTGAAACCAGGTGTTGTGGTGGATGCCTGTAATCCCAGCACTGGGAAGGCCGAGACAGGAGGATTACTATGAGTCCAAACTGTGTAGCAAGACCCTGTATTAAAATAAAAAAGCTGGGCCAGTGAGATGGCTCAGTAGAATAAGCGCTTGCCTGGCAAGCACAAGGGTCTGAGTTCAATCTCCGGTTCTGCCAAAAACAAACAAAAAAATAAAAAGCTAAGTTACTGAAAGCTCACAGTGCTTAAGCCCTTTCCTTGTTACTAATTCATCTTTATAATGACCGTGGTAGATGACTATTAAGATACAGATGAGGGAACTGAGAGGTGGAGATAGAAAGCCATTTGCCCAAGATCCCACGGATAGTAAACCCCTATACTCTGCGCTCCAGGAGGGCTGTTAATTGGGCCTGGTCACCTTCACCAACACACATGCATATATCAGGAAGCCATTAAATGACCAGGGGACAAGCCTCTCTGCAATGACTTCCCTGCGGACAGGGACTGGGTCTTTCGGTCTTGATCTCAAAGTATCAAACACTCAAAGGAAATGCATTGAGTACCTGAGTTAATGACTTAGAAAGAACCCAAGAACTGCAGTTTTCTTCCTTGGGTCAGTCCCAGCCCTGGCTTGGCTCAGCCCCTTTCTCTGTAAACCACTCCCAGTAGCAACTCTTACCCCACCCCGGGCAAGCCCACTGCCCCGGCAATTCCCAGGTCTCAGGGAAACGGCCAACCTCTCAGCCCACACCCCTGCTTGCTGTCTGTGGGATTCCTCCTGGCCTCCTTCCTCTCTTGGATTAACCCACTTGTCACTTTATGATAGTCTCTTAGTAAACCATTGTATTTAGTAGAGTCAATTTCAGCCTCTTAAAGGGGTCTGGACTGGATTAGACCAAAAACAACCAGGCAGCACCAGCGCAGAATGGGTTGACTCAGTGGCAACGGTTTCCTTAGCTCAAACAAATTCTGTTGGCTCAGTGGGGCTAAAAGCAAGGGTGGAGGGCAGGTCAGGTGGGGCCTCCCCTACTGGCAGGTGTACTAGTTTGATCTGGTCACAGTGAGATTGTTAAACATTTTAAGAAACCCGTTCAATTCTGCTGGGGAAGAACCCTTGTGGAAGACTCCAAGTGCCAGGGTTGCTAAGATGGCACCAGCCTGGCACTCAAGAATTTGAAGTGCTGAGGAAAAAAGTCAGTGTTGACCTCTATCCAGCATTTTTAATTGTTCGTTTTTACAACTTTAATTTTTAAATTTTAATTATCTGGGGGAGAGGCAGTATTAAGACAGGGGTAGTGTTGCTCAGTAGTCAGTCCAGGCTGGCCTTCAACTTGCAATGAACTTTCTGCTTCAATAATAGTCTCCCAGTGCCCCCTCACAAACACACCCTGCGCTGCTATTATTTCTGTGTGCCACCACACTCAGCTCTTTCAGTTTTAAGCTTTGGAGGCCACATTTACAAACAGTTCTTCCTTCATTGGTAGGAAAAGGAGCAGGAAAATACAGAGGATTCCCATAGACCACACCCACCCCTACCATTTCCTCATTATTAACCATTGATGAACAAGCACTGATACGTTATTACTATGACCTGAAGCCCAGAATTTGTGCAGGATTCTCTGTGTCACACATTCGATGTGTAACAGACACGCGGAGTGTAGAATGACTAATAGGCAGAAGTCCGCTGTTTGCGTTATGACTAATGCTCTGAGACGCGTATTCACCATTACAGAAGCATGCAAAAGAGCTTCGCTGCCCTGAAAACCCCCTGTGCTCTACCAGCCCGTTCCCCGCCCCAACCACTGGCAGCTGCTGTCCTTTTTTTTTTTTTTTTTTTTTTTTTTTTGCCGTCTCTACAGTTTTGCCTTTTCCAGAATGTCGTAGGGTTGAAATCGTGTAGTACGTAGCCTGTGCAGGTGAGGATTTTGCCTCAGTACTATGCACTTAAGATTTCCCCATTGTCTTTTCACAGCTTAGACTCTTTTGCTATTATCATAAAATTCTCCCTTTTATCCATTTCTAAGTATGCAGTTCCGGGTCATTAAGCACATTGCTGTCTCTGTGCAGTCATCACCACCATCCATCCCCCAAACTGAAATCCCTCATGCATCAGACAGTAACTCTCTGTCCCTGTTGTTCATTTCTTTCTGTTGCTAAATAACATTCCATGGTCTGCTTGTGCCAATCACCTATTGAAGGTCATTCTATTGCTTCCAAGTTTTGTCCACTAGGAACACAGCAACTATGAACACTGTGGACGGGTTTCTGCATGGACAGAAAGCTGTCGGTAAGTCATTGGTAAATCTATGGCACCAACACATGTAATTGCTAGGCCTGACTATATTATTATATGCTGAGAGCTGGGCCCACCACTCAGTATAAGTAACTTACTTTGCTTAACTGCTTGATAATCCTGAAGACAGGTAAGGTTATACCCAAGTCACACATGAGCAAACTGAGGCTCGAGGAACTGAAAACGTATCTGTGAACTGACACGGCCAGGATGCTGACCCAAGCGTTCAGATGGAGTAATGCGCATGCCTGGCAGCTGGGGAGCAACGGACTACTTCCAGTTTTCTTTTTCACCCAGTGTTGCTTTGATCCTTTTCTCCTAACAAAATGAACAAATTTGTTTTCCAATCTGGTCGTTCTCAAAGGAACGTCCCTTCCTCTCTAGTTACTCGCTGTGTAATTGGAAGAACCTTCTGACTGCAAAGTCAATGACCTACTTTTGGCTAAAGAAACACACACACACACACACACACACACACACATACAGAGGCACACACCGACTCACTTGTGAACCTCCTCCCTCACCTAGCACCTCTCTGGACTCACTTGGTATCAGCCCTTGTTTGTGGGTGTGCAAGCAATTTCAAATAGACATGTCTCTCTCTCTTAGGGGACCCCACTGCCCTGTGACCCCTGATCATCGACTCCTGGCGGGGGGGGGGGGGACCTGTGGGAGATGTCCTGGCAGTAAAACTCCGGGAGTGCTTTTTGCTCTGCAAAAAGTGCTGGATGTGGGTAGCAGAGCCAGAGCTCCCGCGGCCATGCCAACCTGGATCCAAGGAGAAAGCCTGGGCCCACCCACCCCACTGGCCTGGCTGCAGGCCCAGCAGGCACCCCGGATGGCCTCCCCTTCCTTCCGCCGCTGCCCGCTTCCTCTATCCCCGATCCCCCTTAAGTACCAATAATGGAAGTGCTTACTAGGCCCCGCAACAATTCACCCTTATCTTTTATTTATAGCTGACAAAGCTCCAAGCAGGAAAAATATAATCACACTTTAAATAATGGAAGTTGTAGGTATTAGAGCTACACAGGCAGTTACCGGAGTTGCAGCGATGTCTCCCTGCAGACCTGACGGGGCGCATGCCGACTGCATTTTTAATTTTTAAAACATATTTCTTCCCAAATTATTCTGCATTACCGAGGAGCCACATTTATGGGGGTGATAAATTACTGTAATAAAGTGCCTCTCCCTCAAATATATAGGACGAAGCCACGCTGAGCGCAGCCCCGCTCAGGAGGCCCCGAGAGAGTGTCGAGAAGTCCCGTCCGCCGCGCGCCTCACTTTAATTATTGGGCGATGTGTCCTACATTTTTAATACAGACACAAGTTTTCTTTAAGCAAAGAATTGGAGCCAGCCACTCATTCGTATTCGTGTTACCCATGTGTTGGGGGCACACACACCAGTGGGTGGGGGGCAGGTACAAGCGCAACCCCGTGTGATGGGCGTGTGTGCATCCGTCTGCGAATCTGCACGTGCGTTGAGGCTTGCTCATCCGTGCAGATGCAGGTGTGCAAGCTCGTGGATGCCCAGATGTGTGTGAAGGAAGCCCTGTTGGGCATGCACATCTGGGCGCATGCGTGTGCAGATCTGTGGGTGATGGAGCCCACCGGTGTGGCCCGGGTACCCAGGCACGTGTTCCTGCGCTGATGTGCCTTCTCTGAGACCCTCAGGTGTGTGGCCAAGTCCTTTCTTCTGCACCGAGCCAGTCCCCACCCACCTCCTGCTCCCTTCACAGGGATGCACTGAGGCAAGGCTCAGGTCTGAGGGTAGGCTGCCTGCCTCAGTGGTAGGACTTCCGGCAGGCCCTTTGGTGCCCTCGCTTCCCCACTGGAAAGTGAGGTTCAACCAGGAGTATTTGCCTCAGAGGGTACCGGGATGATTAATGGCCTAATACCTGGAAAGTACCTCATGGGTGGTGAATTCAAGTGTAAGCCATTTTTCTTCACTTCCTTCCTTCATTCCTGCCTGCTTGCCTGTTGGCCGTGCTGGGGACATTTCTTGTCCTGGGCTGGGCAAGCAAGCCGGCATGCTTTCTCACTATCACCATCCCGTATGGGAGAGGGCTCCCCGGGACACTTCAGGCAGCCCTGGCTTCCTGAGTGGCCCAGTGTGAAGTTGCACAGGCTCCTGTGGTGCCAGGGAAAGCAGAGGACTCAGGACTGGACAAGAGGACATGGGCAGTGTATCAGTGCTCCCGGCCAGAGCTGAAGGGACAGATGCACAGGTGGACAGACACATGGACTACTCCAGGCCGTGCACCCCAGAACTGCGCGCACACACACACACACACACACACACACACACACACACACCCGGCCCTCCTTCTTCTCCACAAACACCTCTGTGTCTCTGACTTCGCGTGTGCTGCGCCCTGCCTGGCACTGCACTACCACCGGCCTAGAAAGCCCCACGGAGGCTATGAGGACTTGGTGCACACACCTCCCGCACCCAGCCTTCTAGTCTAAAGGAATCCCTTCCTCACTTCTTGGGGACTTCCTGAGGCCCTGAGCATGACACTTACTGGCGGCCCTCTGAGGTCTTAATAAATGTAGGCTTTGACACCTCTGGCTCTGCCAGACCCAGGCTCCTCAAGGTCAAAGACACGCCTGGGTCACAGTTACGGACACCCCTGGGCATAGTGAGCACCAGGCCAGCCCCTGCTGTCATCTCACAGTGTGGAGCAGAAACTGCTCACTGGGCCTGGGCAGGAGCGCCAGCTGCTAAGGGGGTGGTGCCTCTGACCGCCCTCCATCACGCCCTGTTTTGTGAGGAGGACAGTGAGACCGGGAGTTACCTTGCAGTTACAGAGGGCCAGAGCTGGGGTTTCACCTGAGCTCCTCTGTCCATCCACACAGCCTGCAGCTTGCACACCCCACCCCTGTCTCTGCCTGCCTTCTCCTTATTATTTTCTGCGAAGTGTGGCTACTAGAGGTTGTCAGGGGTGCAGGGTAAAACATGGACATTGTTCATATCCCAGCCTGCCACTCACCAGCTCTCCAACTGCGTTGTGCCCGTGTTATCTGTTCCTGGGCCTTGGTTTCCCCCATGCCCTGAGAACCCTGGGAATTCTCCAAAGGCAGATTTGCCATGACTGGAAAAACCTTGCACTGCAGGGCTCTGCAGTCCCTTGGGACCCTCTGAAGTAGACCTGCACTCTCATAAGTAGATCTGTAACCCTCTCCTAGTTCAGCTGCCAGAAAAAGGTGTGAAGAGCTGGCCTGCGGCAGGGAGCTGTAGGTTGTGGTTCGAGGATGCCTCCACCCTCGCAGAGCCCCAGGGACGGGGCAGCTGTGGGTGGGGTTGGCCAGGGATTGCTAGTAAAATAAGCAGTGGCTTCCTCTGCACCGCCTCTGTGGTCTGTTCTGGGGAAGGAAGTGGGGGCCCGGAAATAGAGCTGGGAGGGGGGAACAACTGCTGTCAGCACGGACACCACGCTGGGGCACCCCCACCCTGACACAACACTGGGCTTGAGACCAGGAGGGCCGGGGGGAGCTCCAGCCCAGCCCAATACAGCCACCCTGAAGCCATGGAGCCCCTCTCCAAGCTGGTGGGGGATGGGGGTGGGGGATGATCTCAGGGCCCCGAGGCTGAGGCAGGGGGGTAAATCAAACCCACCCAGGCAATTTAGCAACTAAGTGAGAACCTGTCTCAAAAACCAAACCCACCTTTTGGCATGCTGTTCCCCCTGCCTGGAATTCCTTCCTACTTTCCCTTTAGGGACCAACAGCAGTATCATGTCTTCCAGGCAGTCTTCCCTGAGCATGCCAGGGACACACACCAGCTTCCCAGGCAGGATCACAGCCCCCAGTTCCCCCTCATACAGTGGTGGTTCACTGAGACAGCCGGCAACTTCTAGGGGCCAGGTGTTTCCAAGCTGGTGTGGGTACCCTTGACATGGGTAATCTCACTAATTTTTTTTTTTTTACAACAATGCCATGCCACCGATGTCAGTGGTCTCATTTTCCAGGTGAGTAAACTAAGGCTCAGAGACAGTGAGCCGCCTCCCAGGTTGTGCAGCAGAGAATGACGGGGTAGGATCTCCAGCCACACCAAAGCTCGCAGCTGGACCCTTCAGTCAGGTACCACGCACCTGCACCAACAAGCCTGCACTGTGATGCTGAGGGAAGCCCCACCTCGGCCTGACCCCGGCCTCCACCTGGGGTAGCCTAGGAGCCATAGAGAATGCCAAGGGAGAGGGGACACAGGTAACAGGAACACACTTCTGTGCAAACATTTCTGGTAAACTGTGTGAAGAGATCTCAGAAGTATCATCAAGTCTTCTACAGCATCCTGGGGTTTCTTTTGTCCTTCTAAGTAAATACTCGCTGTGAACTCTAATTTTATATTGTGTTTCTTTTTCTTTTCTTTTTTTTTTTTTTGCGGAACTGGGGATTGAATTCAGACCCCTGCGCTTGCCAGGGAAGCACTTATTCTACTGAGCCATCTCCCCGGCCCCTCTAATTTTGTATTACATTTCACAGGAAGGGCCTCTCGCAAATGAAGAACCAAGCTCCACAGGCCCTAGGTCTTCCCAAGCTTCATGAGGCCCTAGGGTTCCCTCATGATGAACCACTGCACAACCCGCCCCTGCGAAGCCCCTAAAGCCCCGCTGCGGCTGTGCTGGGGCCTTCTGCTTCTGGTCTGTGCCCCCACTCCCAGCCTAGCTGTACTCAATAGCATCTTAGGCAGTGAGCTCCTCACAGGCAGAAAGCAAAAGGGGGTTCACTGCTTCTTGGTATACAGGGGAGATGGTTCCATGAGGGAACAAAGCAATAAATGAATGTAGGAGAATCAATAAAGACTGAGAAAATAAATGGATGAGGGAAGGAGGGAAGGAAGGAAGGAAGGAAGGAAGGAAGGAAGGAAGGAAGGAAGGAAGGAAGGAAGGAAGGAAGGAAGGAAGGAAAACGAGGCCCTTCCATGATGTCAAGAAGTATGAGAAGTCAGCCCCAATCCTGCTTAAGTGCAAGGGGGGCTGCCCTGTGGGCCCTCCTGCTACCACTCAGGCCTGGATCCTGCTCTCAGCAGGGCCCATGGGTGCCCTCATGAGTCTTCTGAAGCCCCCAAGGAGGAGGCCTCCTTTTGGCAGCTGAAGCACGGCAAAGCCTCCTTCCTCTAAAGGAAGCTAAAAAGAAGTGAAAGTGTTATGGTGGGTGGTCATCAAGGGCCCCCTGGGAGGGCTGGGACCAAGAGCCACACGAGGGCAGGAAGAGATGCCAGAGTGACCAGCTCTCATCGAATCCTCCAGGAAGCGCCGGTGTCACCTGCTAGCCCCTTGCCACACACTGAGCCTGCTACAAGGACCGCCACCTGGGGGAAAGACAGCAATACAGACGAAGCAGCGTGGTGACCTGAGTGTGCACGGGGCCTTCTGCCTCAGAACCCTGGCGCTGCCCTTCAAGTCGCAGGACCCAGCAGGCAGTGACCCTTAGGATGAATGTGTGCTGTGGCTGGAGTGTGGCCATCCTCACCAAAGGCTTCAGTGCCAATATAAATGCACCAAGTCAGCAAGGCCTTGCAGAGCTATTTGGGGTCACAGGGCTCTGTTTTGGGTTGGATTTTTTGAGACAGGGTCTTGCCATGTACTTCAGGTTGGCGTTGAATACACTACGTAGCCCAGGCTGGCCTCAGACTTGCAGTGATCCTCCTGCCTCAGCCTCTCAGGTGCTGGGATTACAGGCGTGTGCACTATCCCCAGCTCTCAGGCAGCGTATTGCCAAGAAAATATGAATGGTCTAGGTTCCACGGAGAGGAATTTAATGCAGGGACTTGTTATACAAGTGTTGGGAGAGCCAGGACACAAAACAGCAAGGCAGAACTCCTTGGTGACATCGCTCTGCAGTCACGCTCCCCTCCGGGCTAGTGCCACCTTCCTTTAACTGCCTCTCTTTCAGGGCTTCAAACTTCACATGCAAAAGAAGAGTAAGGAAATAGTTGGAAGGATTAGATACGCTGGGCTGGCAAGATAGCTCAGCAGACTAAGTGCCTACTTAGGCAAGCGCAGGGGGCTTTGCTACCTGGTACGCATGCCATGCTGGCCCCACCCCTGGGCACACTGAACCTGCAGCTAAGCCCAGGTGTGGCGGCACACACCTGTAATCCCAGTGCTGGGGAAGCTGAAAACAGGAGGATCACTACAAATCCAACCTGCATAGTGAGACCGAGAGAGAACAATAGATAAGCTGTGTGGAGTTTGTAGAGTTTGGGCTCAACGTAAGCACCAAACAATTCTAGCTGATGCTCAAAAGGTTGCAGACCCTTTGGTTCTCATGAGACTTAAGTGTAACTGCTGTCACAATTATGAATGAGGAAGCCAAGGCCCAGGGAGACCACATGACCGGGAAGTGACAGAGCTGGGCTCTGATGTCCTGTCCTCAACACCACAGTACACTCCTCCTGTGTTCGTCAACTCCAGCCTCATCCTAGGAGAGATGGGCCACGGTTGGGATATACGGAGTCCCCTCAGCCAGCAAGTGGCACTGGGCAACTTAGTGAGACCCTGTCTAAAATCTAAAGTGAAAGATAAAAACGGCTGGGAGTAGAGCGAGTGGGAAGGCTCTGGGTCCTATTCTTGGTACTTCTCCCAGTTTCCTTCACTACATGGCTTCCTGCTAGCTTGGATGGATAGCAGACTGAGGGGACGTGCCACCCTGCTCCTGACTGGGGAGTCGGGGCCTCTCTTTCCCAGCACTGGCCCTCCCCCTATCCATCTGCAGCTCCAGCTCCTCCCGGGGCTCCCACCTTCCCCCAGGAACCTCCCTACCTCCTCGGGTCCTTCAAGCCCTGGAGTGTGGCAACTCCTTCCATTGCTGGCTACTGATTTGCCTCTTTCTGTTTAGTTTCTCGGCTCTTCCTTTTTCCCCTCACCAATTCCCTACATTAAATCTCTGTGTGAAACACCTGGGGTGGCTTCTGTTTGCCTGACTAGCCACGATGTGGACAGCAAGGATTTTATTTCTGTCCTAGAACATCCTCCTTCTCTGTCTCAAGTCTGCATTCAGGTCCCAGAGGTCCTGTCACTGATGGACTGATGGTAAGAGGCCCTTCTTCATGTACCTAGTTAAAGTCAGGCAAACCTCCTCTGACCAGCACTGGCTGTGTCCGTGGAGCACATGGAGATGTCATATGCTAACTCTTCCCTCTACCTTTCCAAAAGGTGCACAAGGTGAGGGGCTGTTGAGATGAGGGAGAGAAAAACCACTGAGGGTAGCAAAGAAGAGCTGAGAGCTGGGAGCAATCTGAAAGCTCTTGGCCCTCCCCCTAGGGTCTGCCATGGTGCTCAGGACAAGCCTTTCCTTCTCAGCCAGCCCTGAAGGGAACTAGGATTATACTCAAGGGTCATGGGAGTCAGGCACAGACTCCCCTCCATGACAAGAGGGGACATCCCCTCTCACCCAGTAACACGGGATTCCTTTCAGGAACTATCTCCCAAGATCCTCCTGTGATGGTTTCCCTATTCCCACTGTTCTAGAGCCCTGGGAAAAGGTTATTTCAGCCATCTCCTGTCCCCAGCAGAGGCTGGCCAGACAGAAGGCTCCAGAGAATCCCTCAGGCCATGCTTAGATCCATCCTCATCTTGGTTATGGTTCCCTGGTTCTGTCACTCAAAGCCTCCTGCCACCACCCACCTTCCAAGCACAAAGACAAATTCTAGACTTTCTGGCCCCTTTGGGGTTGCCTCTTATGATTAATTTGTAAGTCTAGAGATAAACCCCCCTAAAACCTTCTGGGGTCCTAGGTGTAGCCTTTGGAAAGTTGTGGGATGACTTGCTGTTAAGGGGTAGGGCCAGATCGGAAGAGGTGGGTCACTTCAGGTGTGACTGGGAAGGTTGTCACTCTCCTCTA
Source organism: Ctenomys sociabilis (assembly GCA_004027165.1). Taxonomy (NCBI): domain Eukaryota; kingdom Metazoa; phylum Chordata; class Mammalia; order Rodentia; family Ctenomyidae; genus Ctenomys; species Ctenomys sociabilis. Next base: position 11,964 of record PVKA01048288.1, read on the forward strand.
GGCTCCTCCCTGGACTCCTGCTGTTTCCTGGATGTGATGACCTGAGCAGGTTTTTTTTTTTTTTTTTTTTTTTTTTTGTACAAGGTCTCACTACGTAGCTCAGATCCTCCTGTCACACCAGTGATCCTCTCGTCTCCTGTCTCAGCCTCCCCAGCTCTGCCTGGTTTCAGGGCCAGCACAGCAGGTGGCACCAGGGACTGAACTCAGGTCCTTGCACTTGCCAGGCAGGCGCTTAGACTGCTGACCTATCTCCATACCTGCAAACCTCACACGTGCTCTCTGCTCTGTGCCCGTGAGGTGCACCCCCTTAACCAGTGCCCATGCTCCCACCAGCCATGCCCACTCTCTGTGGGACTCTCCTTTGGGAACTCAGTTTCTTCCTTCCTGGTGGTCCTGGGACTGAGGCAAGCTGCCCGTCCATCCCCAGTCCCGTCTCCTCCCTGGAGGAGGGGAAGAAGGAAGGGTGCCCAGAGCTCAAGGTCTGCAGGCCAAAGTCCTGTTTGCAGGCACTGGGTGGAAGTTGCACAACCTGCCCAGGCCGCTGAGTGACTCAGTTGATTGTCTCTGGCTTCCCCTTGGCCACAGGCCCAGCCAGCGAGCTGTTTCTCTGGAAGACAAGGAGGGCAGGTGGGTGCTCCCTCCCCTTCTAGGGAACTGGTAGACATGGGCCTGGCTCAGGGTGCTGCATGCCCAAATGGAGAGGCACTGGCCTCAAAACCTTGGGGGCTTCGCCTCTTGTGGCTGGGACAACAATGAAACAGAGTAGGAAGGAGACTTCACTGGGATCACCCCGCTGGCAGCTCGCCCAGCAGGACTGGATTCTCTCCTAACCCCTTTGTCAAAAGATCACTCCAATGCCTCAGAGCTCAGATCAGATAAGCAGGGACACTCCAGGTACAGAATGAGGAGGACCACAGGGTGCGGGATGTGTAGTGCCCTCTACGCCCACACCCACACGCCTGTGGCTGTCACAGATCACGCTGCTATCACAGAGCTCTGGATTTTTAAATCTGTAAAACTTCTAACAACAACGTGCCTGAGATGAGTTGGCAAGGCCTGGAAGGTGGCAAGTCAGGACCCACACTGGCTGTCCCCACCCCAAGTTGTGGCCCCTCCCTCTGTGGCCACTGGGACGTGGAGTAGAGCCAGACTGGACATTCTTGAAAATCCTAGAGATCTACTGATATTAAGGCCAGGGCAACCCCACATGCCTGCCTTCTTCCTTGCCTGTCTTTCTTCCTCAGCTTTTTCAGCTGATCCCAGCTTCTAGGTGGGCCCAAGAAGACAGTGATAGTGACACTGGAGTTCATCAAAAGGGTATGTGGAGGACCACCTGAGAAGCTTTTCTTGAAAGAAGAGTGATTGTCTTCATTTTGGCTGAGCCTGATCCTATTTCCTCGTATTTATTCCTCTTTTCTTTTTTTTTTTTTTTTTTGCAGAGGCAGGGATTGAACTCAGGCCCTTGTGCTCGCCAGGCAGGCACTTATTCAACTGAACTATCTCCCAGGCCCCCTATTTCTTTGTGTTGATATGTACAGAGCTGGCTAGGACTTTTCTTTATCCTTTCAATTGGCCTTAAGCAATATATATTGGCTGAGGAGCTGGTGGTAAATTTTATTTTATTTTATTTTATTTTATTTTGTCTTTTTTGAGACAGGGTCTCACTGTGCAGTTCAGGCTGGCCTTAAGCTCACTTTGTAGCTCAGGCTGGTCTCGAACTCACAACAATCCTCCTGCCTCAGCCTCCCTAGTGCTGGGATTACAGGCATGCGCCACCATGCCCGGCTTGGTGGTAAATTTTAAAGATGACATGCGTGTTTCCCTGTGTTATTGTTCATGTCTAGCTGTCCCCCGAAAGCCTCATGTAGTCATGGGGTGGGGACTTTGTAACTAAGACA
>PVKA01048289.1:0-13867 GCA_004027165.1 Ctenomys sociabilis
ACAGAAATGTATTTATTTTAGGCTCTGTAAGTATTTTTTACCTAAAAGGGCCTATTCCTACACACATGCTCCTCGATTTATGATGGGGTTGTGACCCTATCAGCTTATCAGAAATGAACAATGTTACAGATGTATTAAGATAAACACCTCAACAGCACAGGAACCTGCAGAGAATTAGTCTTTTCCCTCCATGGCAGATGTTTACTGCTGCTGTCCAGTATCCTTCAGAGCATGGGGCCCATATATCCTTAACCGAGGACAGGGTCAAAATTGAAAATCTGAAGTGGTCTCTATTAAATCCATATAACTTTATCACCACTGAGTTAAAAAAATCTTGAGTCAAACCATCAAAATTGGGGACAGTCTTACACACTATAGCATGTTGTTTTAATTACGGTAGCTTTGAGTTATGTTCTGGTACTTGGTCAAAACAGTGTTATCTCATTTTTCTCTTGAAAAATACTGGCTTATTTATTCTCACATACTACTGCTCCCAGGTAAGTTTTAGAACCTAGCTAATTTTAAAAAAACGATAGAATTTTTTGGGAAACTCTATTAAAAGTTAATTTTTAAAGATTATCATTATGGCCATTTAAAATATTTTGAATGGTATTACTTTCCATTTTTAAAAAGTTCCTCAAAGTAGCTTTACCTGTCTCTTGTTATGTTATCAGACAAGCTGGTACATTTCTTTATGAGACCAATAAAAGTTTTATAAATTTAAAACTAAGCCAAGAATGATTTAAACAGCAGCAAATCTGAAAAACACATAAAGAGCTTATCAAACAAGAGGGACCCTTAGCCAAACCAAATGAAAACCCATTAAAACTAGACAGCTCATGTGCCTGAATGGAATTTTACCATTAACTACCATTTATCCCATTTAATTAGTATTTTCCTGACACACAATAACTTGCACTAAAATACCATTCTCTCGCCTTGAAATTTCTAATTATTGTTGCGACCCACACCATTACGCATCTCCCTCGCTTTCTCCATCTTTCATACCATTTAAGCAGTGAGATTTTCAATTATCTATGCAGGATGGACAGAGATACCTTTAAGGAAAGGGGCATAATATGCAACTCAATTTCTCTAAAAGCCAGGAGAGATCATTTTTAGTCAGAACAAACACACTTTGTCTTTCATCTGTTTTTTTTTTTTTTTCAAATAAAGAATAAAACAGGCTATTTAAAACATCCATTTAAATGCAAATTTTGATATCCCAGGAGGAAAATGTTAATCATTTAAACAGACAGGATTATTGCCCACCCACTTTTTCTCCTCTTCCAAGTTTTAGAAAATATAGCTGGATCCCAAACAAGTTAAAGCAGCCAGCAGTACTTAGATCTTAAGAACTCCTAGTTGGCCAAAAGAGCAAGGGCTGACAAAGGTAGAAAGAAACACAGTATCAAGAACCCTGTGAACTAGGTAGGGGCTGGGCTGATATATGTTCCTCTCATCATCATAACTGTCTTACAAGAGGTAAGGATCACCCTCATTTATAGAGAGGGAAGCTTAGGCTTACACAGGTAAACTGAGGCTCTGGCGTTTGCCCTATGGCAAGTGACCCAGGTAGGTGTGGAGGTACCCACAGTCTTCCCTTTCCACTGGTGCCCTGGGGACCCATCAGACTCACCCAGCATCCCCATGCCGAGCATGAACGCATCCATGGTATAAGGCAGCCCCCGGGCCCGGCCTCTTGTCCCAGGTGGGAACATGACTTCCTTCGGCTGAGCTTTCTTACATTCTACCTGTTAAACAGAAAGGCAAACAAATGAGATGCAAATGAATTCCACGTAAATGTCAAATGCAGAACTGATCCAGTTACGAGTCAAGTTATTTTTAGCCTTGGTCCTTACTCACTGTAAAAATAGCCATGCCGAGTAAATGGCCTGCAAAATAAATATTTAAGAAAACACACCACTTGTGCAAATCCTACTTTGGAAAAACCTACAAGGATGAAATTAGGTTCTGGAAGGGCAGCAAGGACGCAAGTGAAAGATACACACACAGGCTGGAGCTCAGACAGAAGCCTGTGCAGGAAGCATGACAGTTCAGGAGCAAGGCGACAGCTGATGGATGTGCCTGCGAATAACAACAGCGATAGCAATAATCATCATCCCTCGTGATTGATTGGCCCTTTACACAAATTCCTGCAGGCTGGGGACTCCTCAGAGTGTACCACGGGACTCACTTTCTTATAGAACAGGACATTCAATCTTCACTCCATCTCACAGATGAGAAAACCGAGCAAGTGTCAGAAGGCACAGAGAGTACCCCCGAAGCCCAGTCTCTAAAATCTCTAGCTTACCAACGATGCCATTGCTGTGAAACCCACAGCACATACTGCAGACAGAAACCACTGAGTCTGCTCATCAGCTGGGATACTGGTTTCTCATTTATACCTGCATCTTCAAGAGATCTCTAACCCCAGTGAGGTGTGGTGGCACGCATGTGTAATCCTAGCACTCTGGGACGACCACGAGGGAAAGCCAGCTTTGGAAATTTAGTGAGACCTTGGGTTGTCAAAACAACAAAATATATGGATATATTTTTTTAAAGGGAGAAAGGCCTTGGAATGTAGCTCAGGGAAAATGCCCTGGGTTTGAACCCCAGTGCTGAAAATAAAAGCTGCTAATCTTTCTTGTTTATTTTTTGTCTTTAAAATTTCTTAATCCAAATCCTTTTGCATACCTTACTTAACCTTAACTACACAAAGCGCCAACCTAAGGAAATAACGCTGTGACCTGCTGCAGTTCTTACATTGCTTTTATTCAGCACTTGCTTGCTTTTACTTGAAGACCAACTGAACAAGCACTGGTAGCTGGTAATCAGTCCTGGTCCTGATGGGCTGTGGCAGCAAGAAGAATCAAATTCCTTACAAGGCAAGGAGTCACAGGACACAGGGCATAGGAGCAAAGTGCCACTCAGCTCAACAGCTGGAGGGATCATTGAGACAGGGAAGGCTGGTACTGCTCACAGTGTGCCTGAGATACTACGAGCCAGCTAACCTGGAAGGGCTGGTCACAAGTATGTTGTTCGAAGGGGCCTTGTGTGGATTTGTGTATCCCAAATACATCAATTAAAAATATTTTAGTGATTAAGGGGACACTTTATATAACAAGTATCTCCCTTTCTTCAAAGAAGACCAGCTAGCAGGCATTCCTTTATTGGTTTGTTTTTATTTTTGAGCTAGAGACTCAGTATGTAGTTTAAACTATCCTTGAACTCTCAAGGTAGCCCAGGCTGGCCTTGAACTCACGGCAATCCTCCTTGCCTCAGGCTTGTGAGTGCTGGGATGACAGGTGTGCACCACTGTGAACATGTGTTACTCTTGCTCTTTAAAGAATGACAACCACAAATGCCTTAAAAAACAGACCAAATGGTTTGATATTCCTGACAGGTATGCTTACAATAAATTTTTTTTAATAGATTTCTGCAAAGAGAAGAGAGTAAAAGACATGAACAGGCAACTCACAAATGGCTAAAAAGCACTCCCATATGTATAGTTTTAGATTGGCAGCGACAAAAGCACTGTGTGACATCAGGATTCCTGCAGGTGAGGAAGGGAGGAAACTGCTCATATTTGGGGGGAGGTATCTGGGGGAAAACTTAACAATCTATCAAAAGCCATAAATGTGCACATTTGAATAAGAAATTATACTGCAAGACCAAAGTTCCCAGAAGCATTAACTGTAAACAAGGCAACAAGCATTCTGGAAAAGTCCAAGGACGGGGAAGGGGTAAAGGCTAGTTTGGGCCAGCCACTCTGACTAAATGCCACAAAATGACAGAAAAGCAACCTAGCCGTAACAGGTACAGGCTCTGGGCAACTACTCAGCCCCGGACAAACCATGACAGATGGTCACCTAACTGCAAGAGGTAAACAACCGAATTATAGTGACTGCAGAAATGAAACAAGTGTACACAGCAAGGAAAGAAAATACCCTAAAAGAGCCATAGTATGGTTTCTTAAAGTAGCTTTTAAAAAATATTCCATCATGAATCCTGTTATTGTTTATCTTCTAAGTTTTCTGTGAGGAGCAGGCCACACATCTTTATAAGACAATGCAATAGGCTGTCGCCAACAGGGCTATTAGGGTATTATTGTTGCAAGTAGCAGGGAAAGGTGATTAAAAAGGAATAAATTCATCCAAATTGGGTCTTTTAGGTGTCTCTCCTAAGCCCAAGGGTGGCTGGCTCCTCAACTCCCGGCCCCCAGGCGACATTGAGAGAAGCAGCTGAGAAATTCATTTGCATGAACCTGCTCCAGCAGGGGAAGATGGGCGTGCCGCGCACAGGCAGACAGATAATTACCTAAGTGACACCAGGATGGGGAATAATGCCGCGAACCAGCTCACTTCCTAATAGCCCTATCGGTGACAATCTATTGCATTGTCTTATGAAAACCTGCCGCCGGTTCCTAGGCAACATGATCAACGAAAATTTCAGGTTTATACAATTTTCATTTAGGGAACATAAAGGTTAACTGACTGTAATCGGGGTATTTTCAACAAACCCACCTACTCTTCCTCTCACGAACAAGGCTGGCAGCTCGGTTTATTTCTGCTCTGTCTCCGCTCGTGGCATTTTGGGTAGCACCAACCACAAGAGTTCTGTCAACCACCTGCTGTGTCAATGGAGAGTGCTCCCCATGGCCAGGGGCCGTGGCAGACGCATTCTCTGGGGGACCCCAGCCTGTTCTGGGCATTTGAGCGACAGGGAGAGGCAGCGGCGCAGCAGGGAGCCTGTCTTGGCCTGGCCTGTGCTGAAGGATTCTTGAAAGATTTCTCAGACCAGAAGGGCTGCCCACACAGCCCCCCTGCTCTGGAGACTCAGGCTACTTAATTCAACGATGCGAAGCAACTAGATGTGCCTGGCAAGTGCGAAGCTTTAGGGGACACCGTGATAAACAGGGTACATCTCTACCTCTGAGTGCTCATTCCTACGGAGAAAGAAGCCGCTCCTTGTGTCTTGTTTGCCAAAGATTAACACACCTAGTCGCACAACAAATCACTGCTTGCCACTTCCAGGCTTGTCACTTGTGCAGTCCCTGGGGTTAGACTAAGCACGAGGGGCATGCTCCCCTGCTGGCCTGTGCAAGCCAGTGAGCTTGGTATGACACCTAGGGGCAGAAAGGGAACCCAAATGGCCACACCAGCCTGCCTCCTGGTGCTAGCCGCACCTTTAGTCATCTGGGCATGCCCTACGCTTCAAATTCCATCTTCTGCGCAGCAACAAGCCACCCCAAACTTGGTGGCTTCCCGCCAGCTGTCGGGCGTCTTTCCTCATGTGTGAGCTGACTGGGCTCACGTGGGCTCCCGCCTGTGGTCAGGTGGCTGAGGCTGGAAATGCTGCTGGGGCTGTACCATGGCTTCTCCAGGGCATCTGTTCTTGCAGCACACTGGCTGAATTCCAAGAGGGCTGCCATTCCAGGTGACTCAGGCAGAAGCCGTGAGACTTCTCCCGGTGTAGCCTGGGGGCTCACCACATTCTGCAGGCTCAGCGAGCCAGCCTAGATTTGGAGCCCCAGGAGGCAGAGCTCTACAGGCTTTCTCTAGAGCTGGCTGCCACATGGTATCAGTGCACGCAGGGCAGGGAGGCACGCCTTGTGCCGGGTGTCTGGCTGGATGGGCTCTTCAGGCAGCGGGTACGAAGGGCTGCTCTCTCCCAGGGCAGAGGGCATGGCAGGGAGTGCCCTTCTGACTGCAAGCCCTCCCCACGGCCATTAGCCACAAAGCTTGAGGTGGTTGTCAGGGTGACCAGGCTCTTGCTCTAGCTGCTTCTGTGCCATTCCCTAACACTCCCCCCCCCCCCATATGCTAAGTGCTCTCGGGACACACCCAAAGGAAAAGCACCACCAAGATACTTTTCACAGGGCAGTTCTGGGGCAGAGACATTTCCATGTCTGAGTCTCTACCATCAACCACTTCTCACAACACCTGCCACTGCCACTGCTTCCCTAACAGCACCCTTAACAGAGGGCAAGAGACCAGCGAGAATTCACTGGCCTTTGAGAGATCTGCAGGGGCTGCTGCGGCCAGCTGCTCATACCAGAAACACAAGACCTCCATTTCCACACACCGCAGCTGGCAAAGCCACAAAATCACCTGACACCAGGGGTCAAATGCCAAGGAGGTGTGAACTGCCTCGGTGTCACTGGGCCCTTCTTAAAATTTCATTCTCTAAATATGCTGCCTTACTTGGCCCTGGGCTGGGAGGAAGGGGTGTGCATTCCTGCCCTTCTCATGGTGATGGCTTCAACATAGGGACACAATGGAAGTCCCTCGACCCCAGGGCAGCCAGGCAGCAGCATGCTCTTAAGGACACAAGCCCAAATGTAGCATCACTGGGACCTGTGCCTACTGCTGTTGGTGTGGGGTGGACTCTTCTTATCACCATCCAAATAACCCAATAGGGGCTGGCAAGATAGCTCAGCGGTCTAAAGCGCCTCTGAGGGACGGCGGTTCGATCCCCAGCACCACATGCTGTGCCAGCCCCTCCCCCCAGGGCGGGCTGAGTTGACCCTCCCCAGCAAAAAAGAATCCGTGATGTGTAGTGAGACACTGTAATAAATAAATAAATTTAAAAAACAACAACAAAGTAACCCAATAAGGAGGTTTGCTGTTTCTAACTTTTAGAAATAATTCCAAGAGTACAGAACATCTGCAAAGACAACCTACCTATCTGCCCTTCCCCTGGATTCATGCACTGCTACTATTTCATTACTTTGCCTTGTCATCTTTGTCTTTATCTGTAGCTGTATATATTTTCCCATGTGAGAGTAAGCTGCAAAGTTTGCATTTCCTAAAAATGAGGGCATTTTCTTATGCCACCACAGCAACTTTCGATCTCAGGGCACTTAATGCTGATACAATCCTGTACCTACCTACCACGTTCCTACGGTAGCCATAGACCAATACTGTCCTTTAAAGCTATATATGTACCCATCTTTTAGGGATCTGTGTGTGTGTGTGACAGACTGAACTTGGGACCTTGGGACCTTGCGTTTGCTAGGCAGGTGCTTATGCTGCTGCACTATCTCCTTGGCCCCCAGTACCCATCTTTAAGAATAGGAAACTGAGGCCCAGACTTCAGAGACCAAGGCTGCAGTGCAGATCTAATCCACAGTGGTAGGGCTGGGGTCTGAAGCCAGGCCTGCTAAGAGCCAAGGCCCACAGCAGGGAGCACTGCCTGCACCACCCTGGCCCCGGCACCAGGCCTTCACAGAGACGCTGGAGCTCTGAGAGAGATGGTTTCCTGATGGGCACTCCGATTGGCCCATTGGACCCAAGCAACCTGAAGCGGCAGGGGTAAGAGCCCAGCTAGTCTTTGGGGACAGGTGACCTGCTAAGGAGGCCACCTTCTGGGGAGTGAAAAGGCTTTTGTTTCCTGTGTCTCTACACTGTCAGCCCCGTCAGCACACAGCTCCAGGGCCCAAGGGAACCCACGCTGTCCTTGCTGCCTTGATGGATCCGTCCCACCCCCCAGAATAAGCAGGCTCCATCGGCTTGAAGAGGCCAGTGTGCACAGCTTCATTCCTCACTGCTGACAGGTTATGTTAGAAGTGATTCCAGGGAGACGGGATAAAATTCCCCAGTGCATAGACACTGGCCTTGACTGGCTGGCTGGCTGCTCTGAAGGAGAGGGAGCAGAGTGGTGGGGTGGGGTTGGGGGACACCCTGTCCTTCCAGGGAACTTCCGAATAGCCCCAAGCGACCTGACCTGGACTTGTCTGTGGCCTCTGCCCCGATCCAGCTGCAGCACCTGCCCAGCTAATGCTGGTGGATTCCAGGGAATTGCTGTTCCTGAAGACCCAAGCCAACTAGCTCCTCTGGCTATGAGCTTCTGAGTGCCACCCAGGGAGCCAATAAAGGGCAGGGGAGGTGACATGAAAGCCTGAGGACTCAAGGTCTGGCCCAGAAACAAGCCAGAATTCTCCATAGACAGGAGTGTGAGAGCCACTCCAACTAAGATGACCCCCCCCCCCCGCTTGCCTTCCTCCTGGGCAGGGCTCGATGGCTCTCTCTACGTCCTAGGTCCTTGTGGGACCCACAGACTGCAAGACCAGCCCCTCTGTGGGGTGCGTGCGGGTTTGTATCAGGATTTGGAGCAGATCTGCCCCAAGGAGCTAGCAGAGCAGGGAAGATCACCCCAAGCACACCCCAAGCAAGCCTGGCTGCTGAACATACTGCAGAAGAGGACAGACGAGGACACCCTCATTTGATGATACTGAAGTGACCCGAGATGGCAAGAGGAGGGCATGACTAGCACCGACCCTCCTAAGCACAGAAAGAGGTACACCAAGTGACCAGGTAAGGGGCAGAATGTATGAGCCTCTGGAGAGGCAGGGAGGCCTCGGGGAGGGCAGGCAGGCCTCTCTCCATTCTGTGGACACAGTTCCCAATTGAGATGGCCCTGGGACAACTACTTGCTGTGTGGTCTTCTGAATGAGGCCAAGCTCTTCTCAGTCTTGATGTCTCTTCCAGGGTTTGGATTACATGGAGCTTCTCTTTCCACCCCAGACTACAGGTAGGCTGGATGGGTCGTTGGGCAGGGATAGAGGACAGCACTCATGGCCTGGAGACCTTGGCAGTAGCCCTTCCCTCATGTCACAGGCCCTCTGCCCTTTGCAAACCCAGCTGGGTTTCCCAGTTGGTCACTCTGGCTGTGCAAGGCAAGCAGAAGAAAGTTCTGCACCTGCTCCCTCTACCCTTTCCCCCAGGTATCATGGGCTGGATCCATCAGTGAACAAGGGCCACACGTGGCCAGCACGTGGCTGGCACCTGCCACCCTGTCTTGTTCTACCAAGAGGTCTCCACAGAAAGGGGACCCATCACAGCCTGTGAAGGAACAGTGACCCTGCAGATTGCATAGGTCTGCAGATCGAACAGTGACCAGCTAGCACAGGCGGGTGAGGGCAGCCAGCAGGGACATCTGTCTTCGGCTAATATGTGCCTCACAGTAGCTTAGCCCTCCTAGGGAGAAGTAACCAGTCCTGTGGGAAATCTAGAATTTGACTCAGGATTACTCTGAGGAGGAAGGGGCCCAGCATTTCCTGAGCACGACTCACACACTAGACAGTCAGGACACCTGGTGTGTGCGCGTGGGTGCAGAGAATGTGTAAGGTGTACATACGCCATGTGCAACACCCTTTGTCAGATCATGTGACACACACCTGTAATGGACATGAGGTGTGATTCATGGCATGCAGGATCTCTCAGAGTGTCCACTGGCCTCAATTCCCTCACTGAATGGAGACTCCATTTCCTCTGAGGTGGCTCTTTTAGCTGCCAGCTGGCCACTGAGCCTCTGAGCAATGACCTCCCTTTGGTCACAGAGCACAGGCAAGATTCAACTGTACTCAGGTTCCCCAACTTCAAATCCCCCACTTCTCCTCCCCGTCCCCAACCCTCCAGGCCCAACTGGATACTATTTCTTCCCCAAAGTCATTCCTGACTCTTGCTTCCAGAATTAATTTCCTCACCACTTAGAGAATTAATTTCATCCACTGTTTCCTCTGCTCAGTGTTTTATTAAAATCAGTGATGGCACAGTGAAGTAGGTCATAAACCAATAATATGAAGCACCTACTATTTACCAGGAGGGCTGGGTGTGGGCTTCTGCTTTTCCCTCAGAGGTGTGTGTAGTCTGGGCTGTGGGCGGAGAGGAGCTGGCCTCCAGCACTGCCCAGGGAGTGCACCCTAGTAACCGTGGTGCTTCGACTCGGGATGGGAAGGCAGTGTCTCGTGGCCAAGGCTCCTGGCTTCCAATCTCTGCTTTCCTGCCTGCTCCACGCACTGAGGGCAGCTGCCTCAGCCCTACACTCAGCTTCCTCGCCTATGACATCCCCACCCCTTGAGCAGTCAGCTGTGAGCTGATCCCACGCGACACTGCCCTAGAGAGCGTGGGTGAATCTCACCTTTCCCTGTGCCACATGAAGCCTGAGTTTCAGTGAAGGTGACAAAGCCAGTTCATACCCCTGCTCTTACACCCAGAGGGGCAGGAGGGAAGGGGAAGAGGAAGAGTCTGAGCAGCAGCCCCTCTTCCAGGGCTCAGTGCTCGTCCCTAATCTCCTCTACATGCCATCTGCTGGCCAGGCAGTCCCTGTCTCCAGGCATGCCTCAGCAAGGTGAGCAGCAAGGTGTTTGGGGAAAAAGCTGACAGCAGCAACTGCAGCTGTTCCTGGCACCTTCAAGGGCATTTCAAAGTGAAAAGCATCCTGGGCCTCTCACAGTGCCCAAATCCTGCAGAAGCAGAGGGTGCCTCTCCTAGCCTACAGCGGCTTTTGCCAGTGACCCTGCCTCTGGCCTCATTTGTTACTGAACAGAGGTAACAGAAGAGTATGGCCCGAGCATCAGCTCAAGCTCCGCATGTGGGGGATGTAGGACCCAGCAGACATAAGAAGCCCTGGAAGGAGGGCAAGGACTTCTGTCCCTGAGGAAGGGGCCTTACAAGGGAACGGGCGCTTCTCCCAGCATGCCCTCTCATAAACCCATACTTCACATGGGGCAGGCCAGAGGCTGCAGGCACAGAATACGCGGCCCACCCTGTCCAGCACTGACCCGGCCAGAGGAGGAATGAAGGGCAAACAGGCCAGAACCCACACAGCTGGGAGGCTGCCTCCCTGTGGGCTACATTACTTCTGCCTATAGAGCAACGCACGTCCACCATGGCGCCCCACCTCCGCCTCCCGTCTGCCGTCTGCCCCAAGGCGGATCGCTCTGTGCTCATTGACATAACAACCCGTACACAAACTGCACGTGCATGCGTGCATGTGTGGCGCGTGGGCGCAGGATCCCTCCTCTCCCACGTAAACATGGGATTCATTTATTAAATGACTCTCTGGCATTTCCTTCCCCCCCCCTTCATCCTGCTTGTTTAATATTGCATTTGACATTCTCATTTTATAAATGGCAACAGAAGCAGAATGGATAGCTAAAATTAGCTTACGAGGGAGAAAGATGCCACAAATAGAATGGTGAACACAGAGCCCATTCACTCCACCCACATTACCCACCCCCTACCCCTGTCACCACTACCACTATAGGGCGGGTTCCCGGCTGAGCACTCAGTGTGGGGGCTGAGGGGGGAGGAGGGCAGGCTTGTGCACCAGGCTGCGGGTGCCCTAGCCCAGATGGCCGCACTCAGGCCCAGCACAGGAGTCCTCACTGGATCTCTTCTCCCTCCCCAGAGCCCCGTTTTCCAGGATCAGTTTCCTAGATGTGTCCCCAGTGGAAAGGGGTAGGGCTGAGACTGTGCCAGGCTTCGCTCTCAGAAGTGGGTTCTCTGGACCCTCCCCAAGGATGATGCGGCCACAACAGCTGACTCAGCACATTTGCTCCACAGGCCACGCTCCCCTCCTCTCCTAGGACCTGGTCCTGCCTGGCCTGCACCCTGCATTGCACTCACCTGGTGAGAACCTTCCTTTGTTCCCAGCCTGCCCAAATCCAGTCATGGCACTCCCTGGAGGAGGCGCCATTGTGGCTCTTCTCACAGGAGACACAGCCAAGCACAGAAGCTAATTCCCCTTGGTTACAAAGCTAGTTAAATTGCAGGAACGCTTTGTGATAAGGTGGCCTGTGGCTGGGAAGGCTCTTGGGTTGACAGCACCTCCTCTGACCTTGATTTACTCTGCTGAGTGCCTGAAGGCTTCTTCCTTCTTTTTGAGACGAGGTCTCACTGTTGTCCCCCAGGCTGGTCCTAAACTTGCAGCAATCCTCCTGCCGCGGCCTCCTGAGTGCTGGGATTACAGGTGTGTGCCACCATGCCTAGCTGCCTTGATGCTTTCTGCTGGCTGCCATGTCTAATTGGGACACTCCACTCCTCTCTGCTTCTAATAAAGCATTCCACAGTGCACCTGGCAATTCAATTGCTAGAACCTTTTCCCTGGGCTCCCAGAACATCAGCACCACACATCATTTTGCTCCAAGCTAGACTACTTGTGGTCCAGCAGTTGCAAACTATGGTCAGTGGGCCAAAGGCAGCAGGGCCTGTTTTTATAAATGAGACAAGCCACACCTACTCATTTACATATTGCCTGGCTGTTTTTGGCTCCAATGGCAGAGTTGAATAGCTGTGACAGAGACCATATGGCCTTCAAAGCCTTAAATATTCACTATCTGGTCCTTTACAGACACTTTGTTGGCCCCGGGCTTAGGCTACAGGGAGGACACTTGCTGTCACCACCATTGAACCTGCCAGCCTTCTGACTACCCAGCATTCCAGCGTACACAGACAACTGAGCCGGCTGGACTCCAAGCAGCAAAAGACAGCTGTCCTCACATCTCACACTTTGCACAAAAGGAAGGAAGAGGGCACAGACCGGTGGGGGTTTGCTGGTGGTCTCGGCCTGGGACTCAATTTGAGGATGAGCATGGGAGCGTGTCACACAGGAGGACACAGTCCTCTCCTCATGGGGGCCTCACACACCTGCTACACTGCTCAGAGGAAGAGCATGTGGCCTTCAGAGGAGCCCGGGCATGGGGACCCTCTCAGGCACAGCTGGTTTCTCCCTGACCATAGGGAAGGGAAGAACAAATGTGAGAGCCTGAAACTGACCCGGGGGTCCAGCCCAAGCCCAGCTCTCCACTGCAGTCCCTCACTGTGCCTTCCCTCTGACACTGGGGGAATGATTTATGGCCCACCACTCCCACGCTATTCATCATTAGCAGCAATCTTCGCTTGATGCTGCCCCGGCTTTAATGTGCACACAAATCATCACACGCTCCCGACACAGGTTCTAGGGCAGCCCCGACCAGCTCCCAGGGGCTGCCAGGCTGCATCCACACACTGACTGCCAGGGTCTGGGCCTCCATTCGCGCCAAGTGACAGACAACCAAACTATCTGAAAGCTGCTGAAAGGAATCCCATAGTAGTCCTTGTATAAAGCAGTAAGAATTTTAGAAAACCAGATTCTCCAAACATTAGGTCTGCCTCCACGGGCAGCAAGGAATGGTGGGACAAGCGCAAGATCTGGAGCCACAGTGGCACAGGTCCAAAGGCTAGCTCTGGTGGCCACTCTGTGAAATGGGACTGGGGCCCCTCTCCTCAGGATGCGAGCCAGGGGCTAAACATTCCTTTGTGCTGAACTGGGCCACGTTTCTGCACAAGGAGGGTGGCATCACTTTCCCAACATCCTTCTGAAGTGGGGCCAGGCCAGGCCTCTGAGGAAGCCCGGGCCTTCAGAGGAAGCTGGTGCTTTAGGAAGTCCCACTGTCCTCCTTCTGCTGCCTGGCACATCGGGGGGCTGCCTGGAGGCTGGGCTCTGGCGACTAATCAAGCAAGTGCTCCTGCTGCTTAGGGGCTGCTTCAATCACGGGGCTGCAGCGGGAGGCGTCATTAGCTGCGGCCCGTGCTGGGGCTCACGGTGGCCAGGAGCCCCTCTCTGGAGGGGTCACGAGGCAGCTGCATGTGTGCATTTGTGTATTTACTGATAAAGGGCCACATTTGCATTTCACTCTGGCTGGGGCTGAGCCTCAGTCCTTCCAGGTTGGTCCCTGAGCTCCGGTGGCAGCCAGCACCCCAGCCAGTCCCCTTGCTCATCTGTCTTTGGGTCAGAGCAGGAAGAGACACGGCAATCTGTGGCTGGCTGGACCCTAAAGCCCAACTTGGCCCTTCTCCCTAGCCAGACCAGTGTGGCCTCCTGTGGGTTGTCTCTTCCTTCTGCCCTTCTCCTAGGAGACCAAGGAGCCACATGGGGCCACAAGAGAGCTGCAGAGGAAAGGGCATTCAGTAGCCACAGGACATGAGTAGTCCAGTGAACTGATCTCTAAAGTCTCTTTTGACCCAGAGAGGAAGTACAGAGCCTTATGGGCACAAACATGAGTGGTAGAGCACAGTTTTATGGACTTGAATTCTGAGGT
>PVKA01048290.1:0-13868 GCA_004027165.1 Ctenomys sociabilis
ACCACCAAACCTGTACCAGAGTTCTTAACAACTTCCTTGTTGCTGCCTAGGCTGAAAGCAGCTTGCAGTGGAAGAAGCAGAAACAGAAAATTTAGCAATGAAAAAATAATTTTCTGCAAAGTTAACATGAGACTGCTAAAATCTGAGAAGCTAAGTGAGAAGAAGAAAAGGAAGAGGAGGAGGAGGAAGCGCAGGAGGAGGAAGAGGAGAAGGAAGACGAGGATGAAAAATGACCAGGAAGGGAAAGAAGAGGAAGAAGCTGAAGAAAAGGGAGCAGGAGACTGGCAGAGCTGCAAGTGTTGGGCCCGGGGCATTTTCCGGCAGCTACTGGCTGCCAGGCGGGGGCTCCTGTGGCTGCGGCTGCTGCTGCTGTGAGGCGAACAGATGAGCCCCGGCCCAGGCCACCCAGCGCCTTCCTTCGGTTGTGTGTCCTCAAGGTCGGGGCGGGTCCCCTCGAAACCTAGCGGGGAGGTCAGGGGAGGACAAGGCCCCGCAGAGCACGAGCGTGAGGGGAAGCCGCGAGAGCGAGAGCCCCAGGCGTCCGCGCAGGAGGCGCTGCGAGGTCGGGCGGGCGGGCGCCGGCGCCCAGCCCTGGGCCTGCGAGGCCGCCCCGCCCCCGCCTCGCTGCGCCCCCTGCAGCAGCAGCGCCGGGCCGCCCCGCTCCTCCTAGGCCCGCCAGCCCCGGCCGCCGCCTGCTGGGCGTCGAGCCGCCGGCGACCCGCTCTCCTCCGGGCGAGCGCGCTGCCTCCGCTGGCGCCCGCGCAAGCGCTGCTCCTCCTCGCCCCACACAGCGCCGGGCGCGCGGCACCGCAGCCCGCGCGAGCTACAGTAGAGGTGGCGGCCGTGCTTGGAGAGCCGGCCCGGACGATGGGGCAGCTGGGCTGGGTGAAGTCAGTCTTTTCTTTCAGCAAAGAGAGTAAGCTTCTCCGAGTCAACAAAAATTTGTGTAATACATCAAGGAGGGAATATATTTCTATTAATTAGGTATTTTACTTTAATGCTTGTGGAAAAATCTCAACTTAGTGTTGCCCTCTAAATCATTTTAAAGGTTAATGAGTGTGATTTTGAAATTTTCTTTCAAAATAAATTGAATAAGGCTGAGGTATAGTGCAGTGGTGCAGCACCTGCTTTGCAAGCACAGGGTCCTGAGTTTGATTTACAGTACCAATAGAACAAATAAAAGAATAAAAGAATTTGAGTACCATGTAATGAATTATGAATGCAATAGGATAGGAACTGGAACTCTTATGACAGGGAAGCGCTCCAAGAAAAAAAAGTTTGAGGCTTGATGAGGAGCGAAAAAGGAAACAGTAGAATAAAGACATGCAATGTACAGGAACCTGGTAACTGCAAGTTATGTGAACATTATATACCATAATATGAGCTAGGTCAACAATACACAAGAATGAGAATCGGGATAGGAGAACTGGACAAAGTGGGAGGAAGAGACAGGAAAACAAAAAGAGATTAAAAAAAAAAAAAAGCAGAAACAAGTTCTCCAAGATGATTGCAAATAGCATGAATTCCAGCCATGTACTAATAAAATTTTTTAAAAGTTGAAGAATATGGAAGTGGAGAAAACAGACAAATTATAGGAAAGATATTTTCAATAGGGACTAACATATAGATATTGGACATTTATTGGACTTTTGCCTGAGTAAGGCATTAAACTTTTTGAAGCGTTGCTCCAATAATTATTTTCATGTATGATTCTTCATGTCCTCATCTTTCCTTATCAGTAAAAATATCTCAGGAAGTTCTCATAGGAACCTGTTTATACTCTCTCTTACTAAAAGGCTATAACAGTTCTGTTTAATCACTATTTAATCTTCTGAGGGGCCAGGGAGATGGCTCAGTAGAATAAGCGCTTCCCTGGCAAGTGCAAGGGCCTGAGTTCAGTTCCAGGTTCTGGGAAAAAAACAAAACAAACTAATCTTCTATTAAATTTCTGTTAGGAAACATTGTATTTACTCATGTGGTCACTAACCACAAACTCCACTCTAGGAGTAGCCCAATCAAGTTTCTTATTGAGGGACAGTTGAAGCACAAAGAGGGCCTTAGCTATTGTTTCATTTCATGGATTATGAAAGTATCTGTTTACAATCTGTATTAGTTTGTTTCCATCATTAACTAGCGGCTTGAGGCTGAATTTTGTAATGAATTTCTGCAAAGGATACTTAACTTTCCCTCGGTCCATTATTCTATAGATGAGTAGCTCTGTTCTAATATGTCTGGATTAGCAATTCACTGCAAATCATGTCTGGGTAATGCCTCACTTTATGGATACAGTCGACTTTGAGTACCAGATGCCTGATGGAGTTTCCCAATACATGGAGCCCTAGACAGTACTTAGTGTTCTTCATTGTCTTCTTCATACATGTCGCCGCTCTTTCTTGCTCCTGTTCTCCAGGTTTCTGCTTCTGTTTTGAAGATCTTCCAGTCAGATTATACCACTTTAAAAGTTATACCACCTTAAAAATAGCTCAGAAAATACCAAGTAAGAAAGCATGTGACAAGGTGTCCAATAAACTCATTTTTTCTGCATTTAAGACATGTTCAGGGTCTCACTACGTAGATCAGACTCCTTGATTCCCCTGTTACAGCCTCCCAAGTGCTGGACTTACAGGCGTGTACCACCAGGCGCAGACACAGTCCCCTCTCAGAGAGGGGTTTGGGGGGCCAGCACAGCATGCAAGGGATCAAACCCCTGCTGCTGCACTCTGTCTAAACAGGCACTTCAGTCCGCTGAGCTATGAGGCCAGCCCTAAGCTCATTCTTATTGTACTGTTATCAAAGTCTGAGATTCAGTGGCTCAATATATCCTTCCTCAATAAGATACCAGTCTTCTGTCATTCACAAACCTCCATAGACTGTCTTTAAGAGTGAGGAAATTTGACGTTAAATGGGGGAAAATTAAAATAATACAGAGCTTTTTAAAAGGTTTTTAACACGATATAAAAGTTTTTAGGTGGGACTCTCAGGATCATTGCTTCTGGCACACAAAAAATTTGTGCCAGACTGATATTTGTCTTTCAAATCATGTGTCTAGGGTTATTTTTAAATGTGTATGCAATTCTTAATCATGAGAAAAAATTGTTGAATGTACCTGTAAGCAGTCTGCATCAAGAATATGATTGCCTAGAGTGTTTTTATTTTAAATTGAAGATCTGCCATCATGAGCATAAGAGATTCTTCAAAATGTTTGTAAACATCATTTTTTAATACTTAAAGAAACGATATTCTTTCCTGTCTTATGTGTTTGGAAAGTCCTTCAGAACTGATTTAAAAGGTGAAACCTGAAAAAAAAAAAAAAGAGTAAAGAAGCATTTCTCATCTCACTCTTCTCCCACATAGCGTAGAGAGGCAAAGCTATTTTATTCCTAACACTGATTTCTCCTTTAACAATAAACAGATTTCTTTCCTGCTTTCCTCTCCTTCTCCAGATTGTTTCAGTACAGATGGATGGAGTGGAATGTGAGGAGAAAACGAATTCATTGTGAGTGACAGTACTATGTTGTTACCCCTGGAAGATGCTTTCTAACTGTCATTATTGCTCCATAGTGCTTAAAAATATGAAGACCTTATTGACCACTTTCATGACCTTGATTTCAACGCAAGAAGATTGATTTAAAGTTCATGGTTCTTTCTTAGAGTATTTGAATCTGTGAACTTAATCTGTTCTTTAATATTCTTGTAGTCAGTCCCTCAGACATACATTCAAGAGCCTTAATCTCTAATTTCTTTCCTTTAAAATTCAGAAAAGAAAGCAGCAACATGCACTGAAAATATAATAAAATTTCCCCCAGCATCTGTGCTACATTGTATTGCCAGTTTCCTAGATTATATTTATAGAACTTTTCTGCATAGTATTTGATACCTTCAAAAAGCATACAGAGTCAATATATCACTGCTTATGGTTTTATAAGAACTAATACTTGTTTGCCTCTCTGTGTAGTAGAGTACACTATTTGTGTCACCTTCTATAGATTGCTCTACTTTTATCTATTTGTCCATTCTTTCATGTTGGAGAGAAAGTCATTTCAGATGTAGATTAAAAGTCTTTACTTCCAGATCTAACTTCTATTACTCTTCTTAAATTCATTGAAATATTCTTATATTTCTTCCACTAAATATTATTCACGATATTAGGACAATCCAATCATTCATGCCACCTTAAAATTACAATCAGCTTGTAGTATGTAGGAAGACTGAATTTAGCAATCCGAATCTCCAGAACTACAAGTGTTCAGGTTACTTAATATATTTGGAAATAACCTACACCCATCCTTTCTTACACTTTACAAACCTCCGAGTTATTTAATTATACCTAGCACAATGAAATATTAACTTTATAGTTGCTATAGTATTTTGATATGTATTATTTTGTGTAGTCATTTTGGTTGTTTGGACAGTTGAGATCAATATTTTGTTGAATCTGTACACACTGAATCACTCTCAATAGAGGATTAGCAGTACCTGTTGAATAATTACTAGTAGGTTCTGCAGTACCTGTTGAATGAATACAGGTATTTAGAGAATTTAGTGCCAACTTTTCTAAACATTAACATTTTCATGTAAAATTAATCAAAATGGGCATATTCAACTGTAATGAAAGGCAAGTGCAAGATCCCAAATTTGATCTTCAGTACAAAAAAATTAAGTGATTCATCAATATCTACCCTTATAGTAATACTAAGATAGATTAAGATAAATAAAACAATATTAATGATACCAACAGTAGAATAACATAGACAGCTAGCCTTTATTGAACACATTAACATAATTATATACTTAAATTGTATGGATTTATTTTCTATACTAAACTACCTTTCTTCAAGGTACATTTATAAGTTAAATAGAGATTGCATAATGTAATAACTGGAAATTTGTTTTATTTTTATTTTATTTTATTGAGAGACAAATATCAATGAGGCAGTTTCAAATTTTTAGAAGCTCCACAAATGTTATTTTTAATTTTGAAATAAATTGGTGAAGTAAGTATATATCGATGATAAATAGGCTTGAAATACAATTTCATTTTCTATGTCTATAGGATACATGAAGCATTATATGCTAGATAGAATTAGGAAGTATTATAAGAACAATACAAAGCCAAGATTTATTATATAATTTATTTGCAAATAAAAAACATAATGAATAAACCTCCATTCTAATTATCGAGTGAAAGAAAATAACACTAGTAATACCATTTTCATTCTATAAAATTTATTCCATACACTTAGACCAGGCACGATGAATAGATTTTCTGAAACATATTTTAAAGTCTATGCATCAACAGTAAAAAATGAAACTAAAAATAACTTTTTAGAATATTCATGATGGCTTCATAAAGTTTATACTAATGATATTCTAATTAATTGTAGAATAAATAAGCAGCCACTAATTTGAGGAGTATGAAATACAGACAATTTTGCGTCATCCCAATGAACTATACTAGTTCATTCATTCAATAGATAAACTATATTTTATAAGTACCTTTAAACCAATAGTTGGATTTAATTTACATTTTGGCAATTTATATTTTGACATTTCCTACAAAGCATGAAAAAGAGAATGTACATATAGTAAATAATGCTTCTAAAATTCAAAGAAGAGCCTTGCAATTTGAAATTTATTGAGCTTATTTGAAACCAGGCCCAATAATTTTCTGTTTACATCTATTATAAGAAGAGACAATAAATTTATACTTTCTGGAAGTTTAATATTTTGTTAGAGTGACATGAAAGTACAACATTCATTCATGATAAAATCTCTATGGGAAACTGAGATAGATGATCTTTATCTCAATTTCATAAAATTCATCTATGATAAATAAATAGCAGACATCATACTAAACAGAGAAAAAATAACAGTTTCCACTCTAAACTCAGGAACAAAACAAGGATTCCACTGTCACCACTTATATTCAATATTTTCTGGAAACATTATTCACAGCATTTAGATAAGAGAAAGAAATAAAAGGAATAAGAAGTTAAATGGAAATGAAGAAGTTAAATTGCCAGTATTTGCACATACTATGGTGTTCTCCCAAGAACTACCAAAGATTTCTAGATTTTATAATCAAATTCAGTAGAATATCAGGAAACAAAGTCAACACTCAAAAGTGAATATCATTCCCATACAAAAGTTAAAAAAAAAAAAAAACAAAAAAAACAAAAAAAAAAAAAAACACTCTCTGGGAGAACAATTAGGGAAATAGTCTTAATATCTAAAAAATGAAATATTGGACCAGGAAGATAGCTTGATGGTCTAAGTTCCTGCCTGGCAAGTTCAAGTACCCAGGTTTGGTCCCCAGTACTACATGCCATGCTGTCCCACCTACCATGTCAGCCATGGAAACCTGGCATGCTGGCACAGGCCTGTACTCCCAGTGCTTGGGAGGCTAAAAATAAGGATCATTAAGTCTGAGCTGCATGTTGAGATCCTGCACCAAATACATAAATAAGTAAGAGATAAAAAAATAAAAATCTGAGGGAATAACAAGAAAATACAGAGATGGGAGAGCAAGAGGTCATACTTTAGGAAAAATAAAAGTATCTACAGAATGGAAGAGATCCAAAACTCATGCTTCTAACCAAAGAAATATTATTGAGTCTTCTTCAGTTTTTTAATAACGTTAGATAGGTCTAAGCTTAAAGTTTGTGTCATCTTAGCCAAGAGTACAAAACACAAACATATATCAGCCTCTCAGTAGAGAAAAATGTTACAAATGTTGGAGACAAAGAGCTAAATGAAGTGTTTTTTATTCTTATATTTTGATAAACTTACCTGAAAATGTATTGAAGTTTGATGTTGAATCTGCTTAGTTATACTGCAGTTCACTTTTACCAGGGGAGCAACAAAGGCAATAAAAGAGTCAGTTTAAGGGGGCGTCTAACAGCTAAGGGTCTCACCCACAGGGACAAACATTCCAGGCCACACGGACACCACTCATACAAAGTCCCAATGAGAGAGGCTCCTTGACTGTTGGTTGCATGAGAATTGGTAATAAGAGCCATCGTGAAGATCAGACCTAAGAGAAAGTGCTAGCAATGCAGGTTAGAGATCAGCACTGTGAATTTGAGAAGCTGCCACTGAACGCCTGTGTGAGATTAAGCGCATGTTCTGGCCTTAGGACTCAGGAGCTCTCCGCGAGACTGCTGTTAGAGGAAAGCTCTGAAACTGTAGATTCGGGTTTCAGATGGTAATGGAAATCAAATTCAAGTGATGCGTAGATTTCATATACACAATGAGACAGGTGAGTGCTATTATGCAATCTCTGAAAATGCTCCTGAAAGAAATGAAATAATAAGAATATAATGCAAACATCTGGAAATAATGCCAAGCACTGAGGTGAAATCAAATAAGAATATTGGGAATAACTCCTTGCTCTTTTCGAAATTTGAGTGCATAGACTAGAAATCCTATGGTAAGAATTTTTACATGACCTGGTAGAGCACAACCAATTTAGCCACAGCACTCTTATGAACCAACCACTTTCTCAAACTTCCTTCCCTGAATACATGGATTCTGGGATCATTCTTGATCTGTATTATAACAGAGGAGAAATGTGTGAATATCCACATATTTGTAAAGCTATTTGTAAAGCTAAGAGAAAAGTATTAAACAGAATCTGGAAAGATAATGCAAGTTTGGTCTTCAGTACAGTGTAAGCTCACAAGCTTACACTGTAAGAGATAGCGTGGAAGTCTCAGCACCTGCTGGGGAAGCGCGAGGACGTGGCTCAGTCCTGGTACCATGCGCAGTGCTGACCCTGGAGTCATGAGTGCACTGTGTCAGCTGCTGAACTGGGCATGCTGGCATACACCTGTAGTCCCCATACTAGGGAGACTGGGACATGAGGATCACATGAATCTGAGTTGCATAGTGAGACCCTGTGCCAAATAACTAAATACGAGTTTGTATATGAAGTGACAGCTACATGTTCTTTATTCTCAGAGTCTGTATGAACATCATATGCAATATTCTTATCTGAAATATGAGTATGCAAATGTAGTTAATTTCTGAAGCTATTAGCATATCTGAAAGTGTAGAATAGAATTATCTTTATTGCCCATAAATTTCCAATTAGCAATTCAATTTTGTTTTATTAAAATATCCTTAAGATGAAATTAATTTAAAACCCATGGATGCTTCAAATATATGATTAGTTTTCATTTTACAGACACATGATTGATTTCTAAACCCAGTGATACACATTCACATGCAGGTTTTAAGAATGAATGCCATGTGCCTGAGCACAGTCCCAGTTCTAGAGGCGCTCACAAGAAGACACGCTGAAGCGCTGTATGAATAGCAAGCATGGATAAGAAAGGCACTCAGCGGATAACCATCTGCATATCTGCACAGCGACAGAGAGAAAGAGAATACTACAAGAAGGGTACTGGCGAAGGTAGGAGAGCTGGGAAGTATAGGGGGCTGACCGTGGAGGACATGAATAGGGAACTGAACTTGGGTGTTTAATGAGGGTCTCAGGCTAAAGAGTAGGAAGCAGGGCAATCAGATGTACGACAATGTAGTTAATATAGGACCTGTGGAAATTTAATTATAAAGAGAGTTAATTGAATTAAATTTGTTTTTTAAGTACCCATTTGAACTCATGAAGCTATTCAAAGTATGGCTACATGAAGTTCTTAGAAAATGTATTGAATAATAGGAATGATTTTCAATTATGGTAACAAATATATTGTGAAAAAAGTGCATAGCTTTCACTCATTTGTACACCAGGTTGTCCATTTCCACAACAAATCCTTTAATATATTGTTATTATACCAAAATTATTACTATATTATTATTATTATTATTTT
Organism: Ctenomys sociabilis; assembly: GCA_004027165.1. Taxonomy (NCBI): domain Eukaryota; kingdom Metazoa; phylum Chordata; class Mammalia; order Rodentia; family Ctenomyidae; genus Ctenomys; species Ctenomys sociabilis. The sequence continues at coordinate 8,829 of PVKA01048290.1, forward strand.
GTATTTTAGGGAAGGGCCTACAGGGTGTTCAGGGTCTCACTACTAGATTGGACTCCTAATGATCCTCCTGTTTTCAGCCCCCACCACGGCCAGTCTCAACGACCATCTCAGCACATCCCAGGGTGGTGCTGGCACCACCCCTGTGGACTAAACCCCTGGCCCCTGCGCTTGCTTGCAAGCACTGTAATCCACGTCTCGTAGGTTTACGCAGCCAGGTCACGGTCCACACCATCACGAGGGCCACGGTCCTTGTGCACCTTGCCAGCACCAGCAGCTGACGTCCAGGCACGGCCGCGCGTGCGCACGTCGTGCCGGCCGCGCGTGCGCACGTCGTGCCGCTGGAAGCGCTGCTCTGCGCTGCGCATGCGTGGAGCTACTGGCCCTGTTTCTCCTGGGGGCAGCGACTTCCCTGGCCTGGGTCACCTCAGGCTGCTTTGGACCAGGGCCTCGGGACTTGGAGAAGGTGAGGAGGGCAGCGCTGCCATGGAGGCCAGAGGAGGTAGGCACAGCACCTAGACGGGGATGTGGGAGGGCGCCGCTTGGTGCCTGCCAGCCTCGAGGCGCCTCAGGCTGGCTGCGTGGCTCACATGCAGCGCCTGCGCCGGCTCGAGCTCACAGGTGGTAAATGGTTCCACTGTCAAAAATGCTGACTTAAATCATTTCAAGAAGCTTTAGTAAAGAAAATTCTTGAATTCTCTGTTCATTGCTTTAGTGGGTTGTCAGTTTAGTAGCATATTTTGAAAGATATGAATGAGAGAAGAAAAAAAATTCTGGTTCTTATACCTACCATAAAGCTTACATGTTAGATGTCTTCCCACAAAGTGGTACTGAAGTGAAGGAAAATGCTACTGGGGAAAGTAAGGAGCAAACTGGAAAATCATACTTCCAGATACAGGGATTTGTTAGATATTGTTCAGCATAAGGTAAATCCATTCTGGAGTTTGCTGCTACTGTAAAGAAATACAATTTCTACTAAAAGAATTTAAAGAAAGCAAAAATGGCAAAAAATATATATTTTGTACGAAGTAAAAAATTCTGTTATAAAGTTATAAATAATTGTATGATTCGTAGTTTCCATTCCTCAGTGTGTTAATGACTGAGATATCAGCTAGAAGTTGCTCACACACATCGGGAGCTTTAGCACCCAGGCATATGAGCCACGAACTCTGCTGATTGTCAGTTTACGTTACCACCATCTGCTGAACAATAGCTGTTTCTAAATTTATACATACTAGCAAGCGAAATGAAAAAAGCCTCCCATAAGAATTTCATTAATGAATTATGTTCGCACCGCCACCGAGCTGCCGTCGCTCTCCAACGCCAGCGCCGCCTCTCACTCGCCGAGCTCCAGCCAAAGGGGAAGGGGTAAGGAGGTCCCTGTACCATGGCTCGTACCAAGCACCCGTAAATCCACCGGTGGTAAAGCGCCCAGGAAACAACTGGCTACAAAAGCCGCTCGTAAGAATGCGCCCTCTACTGGAGGGGTGAAGAAACCTCATCGTTACAGGCCTGGGACTGTGGCACTCCGTGAAATTAGACGTTATCAGAAGTCCACTGAACTTCTGATTCGCAAACTTTCTTTCCAGCGTCTGGTTCGAGAAATTGCTCAGGACTTCAAAACAGATCTGCGCTTCCAGAGCGCAGCTATTGGTGCTTTGCAGGAGGCAAGTGATTTTGTTCTCTCTAGATATTTGTTATGTAGACATCAAGTTATTTGGTTCATATTTATGACTTCCAGGATTTATTTTAAGGTCAACTTTCAAGTATATAAAACTTACTTCTACCAATCTTTCTTATTTCAATCTCTGTGCACTGATGACAGTCTTGTTGGGTTTGAACTCATACTCTTGTCTTTAATCTTACTCTTGTCTTTAATAGTGAATACATGTCCTTCACTATTACAGAGTAACTCCATGTATATGAACAGTTAATACAGTACCATAGGTATTGTTACTTGCCTGAATGGTCTTGGAAATCATCTCTCTGAGGAGTTTGAGCTCTCTAAACCTGCAGAATGTGCCTTCCAAGAAGTTAGTTTCTTTTCTACAGACCTACTTTTTGCTTAGAAATTCTTTTTTGATGTTTGAAACTTAACATGCAGTATTGTCACTATGTGTGTGTGTGTGTGTGTGTGTGTGTGTGTGTGTGTGTATTGGTTTCCATTTTCTTTATGAATGTTGTAATACAAAGGCCAAAGGATTTGTAACATTACAGTCATACCCTTAAGTTGGCTATACACTGTTTGGTTGAGAATTTTTGGCTTATCAAGTACCTTCATGTTTCTGTAAGTTGTAGTGATCCCTTCAAGTCAGCAGTTGCTAAGATTCATTATTAATAATGAGTTAGTAAGATCAAACTGCATTCATCCTGTAAGAAAATGCATGATATGAAGGATGTGCTAATAGCATATCTACAAACTTTTCCATTTCTATGTTGGAAACTGATTCATTATTGTCATGGTCTCATTGTTTCTGAATTATCAACTGGGCAACAGTGGACTGATCACCCTCCTGTGTGTTCCTAGTTTCTTTAACAAGTAATAATGAATGTTAGATGCTTCATGAAGATAACATATGGAGAAAACACCACTTAAAATAAGTAATTTTAATGAGGAAATCAATCAGATTCTGCTGTAGGTACATTTTATTTTTATATTTCTGGTACCTAGGATCGAACTCAGGAACTTGCACTTGCCAGGAAGGTACTTATGCTGCTGTGTTATCTTCCCAGGTCCAGGGACATTTTAATCAAGAAACAATTTTTAAAATTAATAAAAAGAAAGCTGTGAATGTAGTGATAAGAGAAAAAAAAAAATGCCTACTTCTGAAGGAAAAAACTGCTAAGGTTCCAATTGGGCCACACAAGCTCTTGTTGGTCTCTTAGAATTACTTGAGATTGACAAAGATGCCTTTGAAAAAGACTGGGCTTGTTGCATGTACTCCATATCTCTTATTTTTAATATTCATTTGATATAGGGTCTTGTTATGCAGCTCAGACTCGTAGTAATCTCCTATTTCAGATTTTATTTGTTCTCTCTAGATAACACTACACCACACCTGGGTTCAATGGCCCACTGAGTGTGGGGCTGGCATGTCATGCAGTACTGGGGATTGAACCTGGGTCTTGCACTTGCCAGGCAGGCACTTAGACCACCAAGCTATTTCCTCAGCCTTTGGAATCTTTCTTAATTCTCCAAATTTTCTTGGACAAAGCACATTGTAACTGAGCTAATAGGGGTCTAACTCACAACTAAAAAGAGCTTAAATTCCAGTATTAGATCTAAAAAGAGGTACAATGTCTTAATTGCTGTATTCTATGAAAACAAGTTGTTATCTACTGATTTTCTATCCTCACCAGTGGAATTCAGTGAAGCTGAAAATTTATTTTGGGATGCAAAAACTAGAATCATATTACTCTTCTTTCCGTTACATTTCAGAGAGAGATACAGTTGTGCTCAGAGAGTTAACTGGAAAATTGAAGCTCCCTCTGAATTTTCAAAAAGATATGTTTTCCAATATTATTGGCCTTTTGCTACATACAGAAATCTAAGAGATCCCAGGAGATACCTGTTGATGCAATAAAAATTTAAACCAGTAAATTTTTACAGCATGTACTGCACCAAGCCTTCAGAATATGCTTTCTTTTTCAATAGTGTGAAACAAGATCTGAGCACTTTTGAAAGTCACCATTTGCCACATTATCATGGTTGGCTTCAACTCTTCAGCAGAATAATCTGACAGGGTCATTAAAAAGAGCTCAAAGTGGATGATATGACAGCAATTTCTTAAATTTCAAATAGCAGCAAGATTATCGGTCTGGAAAAGTTTTTAATATGTGGCCGACTATCTGATTCTGCACTTTATTTTTAGTGATCTGTTGTTGGGTGCATCACAAGCCCCACACTGTGATACACATGGTGGCTCAGTCATGAGTAAAAGGACTACAAAATCAAAACCAGACCCATTAAGCAAAACCAGTTGTGTGGCTAAAATGCTAAATCAAAAAGATGTTACTTTGATTAAAAAATACTATTAATTAGTGCTAAACTGCCATGTGACAGAATAGTGCTGAGCTCACACACATAACAAGCACTAATTGTGTTATAAAAATCCGAAATTCTTTGCATGAGAATAGATTTTACTGTGATGCCAAGATAGAATGTAAATCAAATTTATGTGCAGTAAATACAGTGATAATAAAAGAAAGTAAAATGATAGAAAAAATACTTCAATAATTGGAGGTAACAAAACAATCGCATTTACCACTCTGGTTGGAAAAATACAATAATTTAATGGACTGTTAATTGTCTTGTCATGTGTATGGTTGAGTTTAAAACAAAAGAGGACATAGGATATCTTTATATACTTCTTTACAGGATGTAGAAGTGTACGTTTTGGCTTTGACTTTTAATTTCAGATAATATTTAGTAGTTCTAAGAATTAAATCCACTTTAAATATTCATTGTGAAAACAAACTTTTCTATAGACATAGGGAGGAACAAAAAAGATGTTAACAACCATTAACATAAAATAAGCCAAATATCTTTTTCTTAGAATTTAAAATATCCAAAAGAAATGATAATTATTTGGTCAAATAGTATGCTAGTTTCCATTTTCTTTATGATACTTATGTGAAATTATACAAGACAGTTAAATCAGAGGGAGAAATATGTTGAAAGAAAATTTGTAACTTTGGAATCATACTTATTGTTTGAGTTGGCTGTTTGCTTGAGAGCCTTTGGCTTCTTCATACTGTGATAAAAGTTTTAGTGACATCTTGAACCCCAGGTATACTAGATTTGTTTTTAAATAGTAAAGCTTAATAAGATCAAGTTGCAAATCAGGTGGAATGTGCTAGCATTTCATTTTTCTCTGTAGCTAAGCACAGAGCTGAGTGCTCATTTTGTGGTGTATTAGTTCCTAGGAATACTGTGTGCAAAAAAGCGGTAACTTAGAATTTTGCAATGAAGGTATCAGTGCATCCAGGATCCTCTTGAACTTTTAGATGCAATCGTTCCTCCTTTTTTCTTAGCTGTTGTTA
>PVKA01048291.1:0-13864 GCA_004027165.1 Ctenomys sociabilis
GGTGGTGTTGGTGGTGGTAGTGGTGGTGTTGGTGGTCATGGTGGTGGTGGTCATGGTGGTGGTAGTGGTGGTGTTGGTGTTGGTGGTCATTGTGACAGTCATGGTGGTAGTGGCAATGGTGGTGATTTTGGTGGTGATTATAGTAGTGGTGATGGTGATGGTTGTGCCACTGCCCATGGAATAACGTTACCAATGGTGGTGATGGTCTAAAAAGTGGTAATCCTGGTTTGGTGGTTGTGGTGGTGACATTTTGGGGTGGAGGTGATAGCAGCAGGGAGGGTATCTCCAGTGATGATAGTGGTGGTGATTTGGGCAGTGGTTTCATGGTGAGGCAGCAGTGATGACAGCGGTGGTTGGGATCCTGGTGACACTGGTGGAGATCATGGTGGTGGTGGTGCTGATGGTGAGGCCAGCAGTGATGGCGGTGATGGCCATGACGAGGGTGGTGTTATGGCAATTGTGGTGGTCCTGATTTCAGTGGTGGTGACCATGGTGGTCGCACCGTAGGCCTGGAGGACAGTGGTGGTGCTGCTAGTAGCGGGGGCTCATGATTCTTATGCTGCCCAGCAGTGTGCTTGGTGGTGGCCACCAGAATCAAACCAAGAGAACTATTTCCCCCAGTGTGGCTCCAGGTAGGAAGGTGGGAGGTCCTAATCACGCTCCTAAGAGACCATGACTGCTACAAGTTTCCAAATGTCCAGTGTGAGGATCCGGGTAAGGATGGAAATAGGAGAAGAAACAAAAGGGCCCTGAGCCAGGAGGACTGAGTGCTGGACAAAGTTGAGGCCAGTGGGGCTGGGGGCTCACATCCAAACCAGGCCACAGGAGAACTGGGTGAGCTGTCCTTCCTCTGCCTCGTAGGGCATAGGTGCTGGTGTCCCTGTGGTTGAAAGACCCGTACAGGTTTAAGCTCTGAGTGGACATGACCCCTGCAGAGTCCTGAGGTAACCAGATTCTGAATGAGAAACATGGGGACTGGGGACTCCAATCCATCAGAGTAAAAATCCCAGTAAGAATTCTTGAAATGAGCCCTCTGATCCACAGGTTAAAAAGAACTTTCTCCTTTCTTGCTCTTAAAACTCACTATAACCTTTGCGGTTAGGGTCACTATTCATTTTACAGATGAAGAGACTGCTTCACCTCCTCTTCTTACTTTGTAACTCTGCTGGTCCTCCGGTCATCTCAGTGGTCACCTTGCCCAGATCATCCTTGAGCTCCAGGTGGCCACCTCCCTCTTCCAGGTGCCCTAGTTCCCTGATGGCCACATGGCCCAGCACACAGCCACTCACTTGCCTTGCCTCATAAGATGCCTAATGGAGAGCCCGCTGTGGTCAGTATGCATGTCTTCCCCCAGCTCCAAGATCCCAGCACAGAGACCAACACACAGTCCCTCTGGGGGCATTCAGGAAATGGCACATCTATTGGTTTGTTGAGATTCCTAGCTGGCACAGGGTGCTCTGCCACCCCAGGGATTCCCGACCCACTGTTGCATGGGCACAGCCGAATCCCAAGGGAGAGACCAGAATATGGGTGACCCTGGCTCAGCTGCTGGTTGGGGACTGGGGCTGGGCACAGAACAGCTCTGTGGTTCCTGCAGACTGAGAGCCTGGCTGCCTGTTCCAAGGGCTGGCTAGTTCTGGAGCCCTGTGCACTGGGCACCCCGGTGGGCCCCTGGCTTGGCCATTCTCCAGGGGCTCGTGGCTCTCTGGGGACTGTCTTGAATGAGTCAGTCAAGTTCTCAGTCTAGGGGGCTGGGGAAATGGCTTAGTGGAATAAGCACTTCCCTGGCAAGTGCAAGGACCTGAGTTCAATCCCCAGTTCTGAAAAAAAAAAAAAAAAAAAAATCCTAACTAAGTTCTCGGTCCATTGGGCTGGCTTTTGCCAGCAGGTGAGGCACAGGTGAGGGGAGACATCCTGGGTCCTGACGATGGTGACACCTCACCAGTGTTGTGTGGCTAGATTGGAATTGTCCCTATTTTCCCATTTCTGGGTGACTCCTCTTAGAAGGATGGGTGGGAAAGCACCTTGTGCCCTTTAGAAAGAACACAAATTCACAGTATTGTTATTATTGTTGGTGGTAATAATGAAATAAGGTCCCCACAGTTTTGCACTGTGCTGTAGACTCACGAAGAACAAAGCGTCTTCACCTGTCGTCATGTCTGAGCCCCTGCAACAGCCCCGAAGGCCAACGGGGCAATAATAGTAGTGCCAGGCCTGCATCTCTGCTGTGTGCCAGCTCTGTGCCAAGCCCTTGATCCTGCAGAGCCACCAGCTCTGTCACCCTTAGAGACTGTCCATGCTACTTCTCAGTCTCAACCCACTAGAGAGGTCTGAAGCCCCCCCTGGAGAGCCCAGCAGCACAAGGATGGGGACACCCTGCACTGTCCTGATGCAGAAACCGAGGCTCAGGAAACAGCTCAGAGTTGCAGCTCCACTCCCGTGTGCTCCCCACACCACCAAGGGATCCCTGGACTGATGATTGCTGAGTGAACTTTAGCTTGGTTCCCTTAACACTGACCATTCTAACTTGCCTGTCTGTTCCAGGGGCTGGAGACATGGGACACAGGGGATCCAACTTGGCAGTGTCTTCATGGAGGTCAGAGTCCCTGGTGAGGTTATAGACAGAAGACAGTGAGGAAGGGAAGCCAGGGAGTGACAAACCCCATGAGGGCAGTAAGAGCAGGTAAGCCACAGGGACAAGGGCTGCTATGGAGGGTGGAGCCAGGGAAGGTGGCAGAAAGGACAGCTGAGGGACTAGACCAGAGCCAGGGCTCTGTCTGCAGGCAGCAGCAGCCTCTGAGTCCAATAATCTGGGAGCCTAGGCATGGTGGCACACACCTGTAGTCGCAGCACTTCAGGAGGCTGAGACAAGAGGATACCATGTGTGAGCTGTGCACGAGTAACTTAGTGAAAGCCTTTCTCAAAATAAAATAAATAAATAAATAATGAGGGCTGGGGGTGTAGCTCAGTGTGAAGGCCCTGAATTTAGCCCTGACCACTCAGGGTCACTTGTCGGGAAGTGGCAACTGTAAGACTTGAACTTGGAACCTTGGCTCCCACCCTTTTCCAATTGCTGGCTGCTAGCAGGTGAGTGAGCTGGCTAAGGCAGAGGCTTGATGACTCTGGTGTCCCTTTGCCTTCCTCATATTGTGGCCTGGGGACTCAGTGCAGACCACTGGAGGACTCACCTTGATGTTCTCCTCTTTTAGGATCATTAAGCAGGCAGATGGTACAGCCCTCCCAGGGCTTCAAAAGAGACAGTGACACAGCTGAGACGAGACCTGGGGCTCAGGACTCCTGGAGCAGCGTTCCTTCCACTGTCGTCTGCTCGGTGCTGAAGGGCAGAAAGACGCTGTCCTCTGAGCCCAGCTGAGAAGATCCAAGACCTTGGGGCTGGAGAGGTAACTCTGTGGTCTAAGCACCTGCTTGGCAAGTGCAAGGACCCAGGTTCCATCCCTGGTACCACATGCTGCGTTGCCATGAGAACCACTGAAACTGGGCCTGGTGGCTCTTGCCTGTAATTCCAGTACTGGGGAGGCTAAGACAGGAGGGTCACCATGAGTCCAAGTTGTGGAGCAAGACGCTATACCAAATAAATAGATAAATGAAATTAAAAACAAATAAAGTTGGGGGACTGGGGAGATGGCTCAGTAGAATAAGCGGTTGCCTGGCAAACACAAGGGCCTGAGTTCAATCCCTGGTTCTGCCAAAATAAAAGGAAGATCCAATACCTCTCAGGAAGGGGGCCATGGGTGGGGAGGGCAGCCCAGGTTAAGGCCTCTCAGGGCCAGCCCAGGGCAAACGGCAGCCTGTCCCCTAGCATGTGGTCGAGTCAGTTCAGAGTTGCAGAGTTGCTCTCCACACCACCAAGGGGTCCGCGGACTGAACGACTGCTGAGTGAACTTTGGCTTGGTCCCCTAACACTGTCCATCAAAACCACAACCACCTCAGGACTCTCATCTCACCAGGGAGGAAACAGAGGCTCGGAGGGGGTGCGGGGCTTCCTCAGGCACCATGGCAGGAAGGTGGTGGCTGAGCAGGTGTCCGAGTCACCGCCTAGGGACTCATTTGGTCAGCCAGCTACCACGCACTCTGTATATTTCTTACTGATCACCCAGTTTGCCCAGCCGGGTTTCAGGGCTGAGGACACAGATACTGTCGCTCTCTTTCTCAAGGAGCTCAGTCTGGTCAGGGCGACAGATTCCAGACCAACAGCAAACAAGCCTCCTGCTTATTGTAAACACCATGTAGCTCCTCCTCAGACCTTCTAAAGATTTAGACGCAAAAGTCACCTTCTTGGCAAGATGCTCACAGGACACTGTCCAGGCTCTGAGAGTCTCTCTTTCTTGCTTTTGAAATTTCCCTTCTTTGGGGCTGAGGAGAGAGTGCAGTGACTTAAGCACCTGCCTGGTAAACACAGGGTCCTGAGTTCAGTCTCCAACACTGCGTGCTGCGCCAGCCCTGCACGGGGTGTAGTGCTGCATGCCTGCAATCCTAGCGCTGGGGAGGCTGAAATCAGGAGCATCACTGGAGTCCGAACTGTGTAGCGAGACCCTGTATCCAAAAAATAAAATAAAATAAAATAATAAAATAAACAAAATAAAATAAATAGATTTCCCCTCTTGGTGCTTCTTATGACCTAACAGCCATCTACTCAATCTATGTAAATGATTAATTTCTGTCTCTTCCATTAGATGGGACAGAGACTGGCAAACTATAGTCCATCACCTGTCACCTACCACCTGTTTATGTATGGCAGGTGAGCTAAGAATGATTTTTACATGTTTAAATGGTTAAAAATAATCAAGACGAGAACATATATATACATTATATATATATATATATATATATATATATATATATATATATATATATATTTTTTTTTTTCCGCTACCAGGGATTGAACTCACGACGCTGCACTTGCCAGGCAGCCCCTTATTCTATTGAGCTATCTCCTTGGCCCTTTTTTTTTTTGCGGTGAGAATAGTGTTTTGCCACTGATGAAAAGAATAATCCAAATTTCAATATCAGTAAAGAAAGTCTCCCTGGGACACAGCCACACTCATTCATGTGCCTGCTGTCTGCGGCTGCTTGCGCACTGCTGGTGGCGAAGGCTGCGTGTGGCTCCCTTGCTGCTCCGTGCTGCCTGCCTCTCAGCGTGCTGTGGATCACAGTGCTGCGGTTATAACTCACCTCACCTCTTGGTCTTCAAAGCCTAAACACGTCCTGCCTGGCTTTCCATGGGTGTCCGCAGAGCCCTGCACCAGAAAGATGCTCACCTCTGCGTTGCAGTGCAAGTTTCACAGGCCCGGGGCCTGACATCTACTTATTTATTGTTGTGCCCTTGCCATCCGGCAGAGCACTTGGGCTTCTGCTTCTAGGTAAAAATCTATGAGTTGATGGTTTTCAGCTACTGGATCGCTAAAAGAAGAAGCGTCAAGGAGATGAAGCCTGTGATTGTCCCAGCTCGCCACCCGTGAAGAGCGCTACCAGGCCAGAGTGCGGGGAAGGGAGGAAGAAGGGCTGAGATCAAGTCACAGATTCCAATAAAAGGAGAGTTCAGGGAGGCAGAGCCACCAAAATTTGTGGATCAATACATTGATGGGGAAGGCCGGCCAGATAGCTCAGAGTGCAGTGGCTGGGGTTCAATCCCCGGGGGTGCGCTGAGATGGTGATGGAGACTGGGTGTGGTGTGTGTGCCCGTAATCCCAGCACTCGGAAGGCTGAAAACAGAAGAATCACTACGAGCCTGATCTACATAGTGAGACCCTGTAGACTCTGTCCTAAATACATCAAAAAGAAAACATTGATGGGGAGGGAGGTACACAGAGAAGATACACAGAAATCAGAAGATGGTTCACTTTTGTAGAAAGTGGAAAGGCTTGGCACTACATGGGGCATCAGGCCAAGGCCTCAGCAGGGCGTAGCCTCTGTAGTGGGGCTGAATTCACCCTAGACCAAGGCTGCTCTGGGCTAACGTTAACCATGTTTAAAATCAAGCCTGGCAATAACAAACCAATTCTAAATGACTGAGCTGTCTCTCAAATAAGTCAGCAATATTCGAAAGAATACAACAAAATCCAGCACCTAACAATGTACGATTTGAAAATGTTGATGAAACAAATATACAAATGAGCGGTAGGTGGTGAGAACTGGATTCCGCCTCATCATGGAATGAAGTAGAGAGTGAACTCTGTGGATTAGAGCTGGGGGTGAGCATGAACTCATTTGGATTCCGATGGACAGACACAGACACTATTTGGGCTGTGTGCAAGCACACCAGGGCTGTTTACAGAGAGGTTCCATTAGCAAAGATACTTCATTAGCAATAAACTCTTCCAGCTGCATCTCGGCTTCTAATATCATTCTCCAATGAAAGGAGAAATGGCAGAGTCCAGGCCAACACAAGGTAAAACAGAGTATCTTGTATTAGTGGAAAGTAAGGAAGATTTGCGAAATCAGACTGGAGCAGCCAGGGGGATATGGGGACTGACCTGAATGAGCTCCCGGCGGCCAAAGCTGAACAACAGGGTTAAAAAAACAAAGAGTGCAGTACTGGCTACAACCCCAAGTACAAAGTAAATGCATGTGAGTCCATGCCATCCATAATGATTTGAGTCAAAAGGAGGAGGGATCATTCTTGCTTTTAGAATGATTTTCAATACTACAGGTAGATCTTCCCCCCATAGGAGGTGGAGCTTAGCCTCTAGTCCTCTGAGTCTAGCGACACTTAGTAACTTACTTCCAGAGACTAGAAGAGGGAAAGAGAAAGACAGTAACTTTACTGCCACCGATGGAAAAACCTTGACCCAGTGGCATCATGTGACTAGAGTAGAAGCTTAATGTGACGGATGACAGGCGTATTTCATGTTGGTGACATTTTGTCCCCAGCCTCGCGAGTCCAGTCTAATCATGACAGAAACAACATAAAAACCATGACAGGAGAGTGGGTCTGAATTCCTCTAGACAGTCAAGGCCGTAACAGGCATGAGGAGACTGGGGCACTGTCACAGGCCAGAAGGTACTGGGGAGACAAGAGAGCTGAGTGACACCCTGGAGAGAAACAGGGCATAAATGGGCAAGCTGGTGGGCCCCAAAGAAAATTTGGAGTTTAGTTAGCAGTAACATGTCAATGTCAGCTTTCAGTTTTGTTGAATGAATCACAAAAGTGAGATACATTAAAAACGAGGAAATCAGACTGAGGATATACTGAAAGTGTCTCTACACTCTCTGTAACATTTGATAAACTTGTTCGACGTAGACAGTTATGTTAAAAATGTTTACCTTCCGGTAAAGATACCATGCAAACAAAGAAGGAAGAAAATATAACCCATGACCAGGGAAAAGCTCAGTCAGTAGACATAGCCCCAACTGTGTTTAGGTGGTAGAACAAAAAGACAAGAACTACTGTTTGATTGATTGATCGATTGATATAATTTTCTTTTAAGAGCTACTACTAATCTATCCTTTGTATTCAGCAAGGTAGAAGAAAGCATGAACACAATGAATGAAAAAAAGAAATGTTAAAATGACTCAACTAAAACTTTTAGAGATGAAATATGCCATCAACACGGGGAAAATGTGGCGATGCATATCTGTGACCCAACTACTGGGGAAGCTGAGACAGGAAGTTCCCAAGTTCAAGGCCAGTGCGGGCAACTTAGTGAGACCCTGTCCCAAAATCAAATACAAAAAAAAGGGCTGAGGATGTAGCTGAGGCATAGGGCACCCCAGGTCCAAAGTCCCATAAGAAAATAGCAGTTGGTATTAGAAATGAAAAATATACTGCATGGGACTGGCAGCTGATTAGATGCTGCAGAAGAAAACATCAGTGTGACCCTAAAATCCCAGCAGCAGAAAAAAAATATGGGTGAGAGATTGAGGAAAAAATAAATGAATTGTACTTATACTTCATTAAACTTTTTGATAACATCAAGAGTCTAACACAGGTCTAACTGGAGTTCCAGACAGGCAGAGAAGGGATGTAAAAGATACTTCAAGAAATATCAGGGAAGTGTTCCCAGTTGTGATGAAAGCAATAAGCCCACAGATCCAACACGCTCCAGGGAGGCCAGGGCACAAACATCTGAAGGAAACTATATCCAGGCATATCATAGTCAAGGTGCTAAAAAATACTGAAGAAAAAAATAATTGCTGTAATCCAGTAACAAGAGAACAGTACCTGTACAGATTATTTATTTATTTATTTATTTATTTATTTATTTATTTATTTATTGTGGAACCTGGGATCAAACTCAGGCCTTTGCGCTTGCCAGGGAAGCGTTTATCCTACTGAGCCATCTCCCGGGCCCTGGTACAGATATTTTATTTTATTTATTTATTTATTTATTTATTTATTTATTTTTTTTTTTTGTCTTTTTGAGACAGGGTCTCACTATGCAGTTCAGGCTGGCCTTAAGCTCACTTTGTAGCTCAGGCTGGTCTCGAACTCACAACAATCCTCCTGCCTCAGCCTCCCAAGTGCTAGGATTACAGGCATGCGCCACCACGCCCGGCAAGTACAGATATTTTAAAAAACGCTTGTCAAGATGGATGTGGTCAAGGCCAGGGAGATGGCTCGGTGGAATAAGTGCTTCCCTGGCAAGGGCAAGGGCCTGAATTCAATCCCTGGTAAAAAAAAAAAAAAAAAGAAAAAAGAAAAAAAGATGAACGTGGTGGTACATATCTGCAAGGCATTTTGCAAAGCTGAGGCAGGGAGATGGAAAGCGCAAGCACAGCCTGAGCGACTTAATGACTTATTGAGACCTCATTGTAAAATGAGGAAAAGAGCTGGAGTGGTAGTTCAGTGCAGAGGTCCTGGGTTCAAACCCCAGGAAGACACACACACACACACTCTCTCTCTCTCTCCTTCTTTCTCTCTCTGACTCTGTCTCTCTGTCTCTCTCCCTGTCCAACATTGAAACAAGTGAAAGTAGCAGACATCTAGGACAGGAGGAACTAAGAGCTACAGAGAGGGGCTGGGGTGTAGCTCAGGGGTGGGGTTCTTGCCTAGCATGCAAGGCTCTGAGTTCCATTCTTAGAACAGCAGCAAAAAAAAAAGTAAAATGAAATAATATTTAGATAATAATAAAACAGGATGAAGGGGCAAAGGGGGACAGACCCCAGCAGAAGGGCCATACTGCTTCCATGATGTGGGGAGTTCAAAGAGTGCAGCTTTTGAGCTGGGGGAGGCGAGGGAGGTGGCTGTGTGGATATGGGGGGGAGGGGTCCCAGCAGGGGGTGCGGGAATACCCAAAGCCTTCAAAGAGATACCCATGGGTGTCCAGGGAGCAGACCCGGGTCAGTGGAGCAGGCCAGTGCGGTCAGACTTTTTGTCTAAACTCAAGGAGACTGGAGGAACCGGGTAGAGGCCGAATCTCAGCTGGGTTTCGAAAGGTTCGCCCTGGACTGCAGAAAATGTGTCTCACTGAGTCGCCCAGGTTGACCCTGAACTTGTGAATCTCCTGCCTTAGCCTCCTGCATTGCGCCTGTCTTTGAACATCTTTTATTTTATGTTGTCTCATTTCTTTTCTTTTAATGTTGCAGTACTAGGGATTGCACCCAAGACTTGGCACTGAACTCTATTCCCAGTCCTTTTAGTTTAGTTTTACATCTTGAGACAGGTTCTTGTTAAGTCTCTAAAATTGCCCAGGCTGGGTTCAGATTTAGAATCTTTTGCCTCAGGCTTCCAGAGAGCGGGGATTACAGGTGTGTGCCATTACATTCAGCTCTAGGTCCCTTTTGAAGACAGATTTTGGGATTTGTCAAGGGCTCAGATGTAGGAAAGGGAGGTGAAACTAGAGGAAGATTCCAGAAGTTTTGGCCTCGGCATGGAGAGAATCCAAGTGATGAGAGAAACCAAGAAGCGGGGACCTCGAGATGAGCAGGTCTCGGGGGGGGGGTAGACATCGCTAACGGCCAGCTACTCTTTGCCATGGTCCTAGATGGGCCTCGGAATTCCCCTCTGTAGGGGTCCGCTGGGGTGCAGTCATGTGCAACAGCACAGAGTGTGAACTTCCGATTCCTGGGCTCGTGCAGTTCCACCACGAAGCAACTTGGGCTCTAGGGCTTAGACCTTTGGACTCAGCCGCTTTCTCCATTACTCTAAGCCTTAGCTTCCTCATTTGTTCAAGGATTCGGAAATTCCTGAAACATCGCACGGACCACCGCGTGGCATCTTCTCAAGGGGCTTTTGTAGAGACCAGAGAAGAGAATGAGCCCTCAAGACGGGGGGCCTTGGTGCCCAGAACACACAGTGGTTCTTGGGTGGCCACTGCATAGTCACCGTGTATTCACCAGCCTTTGTCGAAGGAGGAGCTGCCTTACCAGGCCAGGAACTGGTGAGCCTGGAACCGAGGCACCCAGGAGTGACACCCAGTCTGATCTCTGCCCTGTGGGTGCTCAGAGGGCTCTGGGGAACCCTGCATGGGCCCAGAAGAAAGTCCCATTTTTGGGTGGAGTAGAGCAAGCAGTCGCTGAAATATAAGAAGTCCCTGTTGAAAACTGTCCCTGCTGTGTGCGTTGCTGGGTGGATTAGCTGGCATTCCTCTTCCTCCATTGAGCGGAGTCGAAAGCTAATAAATATTTCAGAATGGCTGTATTCAATCCAGCCCTTGTCCTGCTTGACGTCTGTTCTCTCAGCTTTCAGAAGGAGACAGGTGCAGAAGGATGAAAAGGGATTTAATTACTAAGCATCCCCAACGCCCGATATGCAAACACGGCTGTACTGTGCACACACCTTCTACACACGGTCACATATACCCCGTGCAGCACAACCCAGGCGCACACAGACCCGCAGGGCCCTCGGCACGGCACGCCAGTGGCCCTCCCTGAGCTACGCTGTGTTCACATATGCATGCCTGCTAACCACGCACAGCACACAGGACCACGTGTGAGCACCCGGACGGACAGCACACTTGGGCTCAAGGGTTACACCGTGTCCACAGTGTCAACATGGTTGTGTGGATAGTGAGCGCACGTGGGTGTTCGTACACACACATTTGTACACCCCAAATACAGAGCCCCCCAGATGTGCGTGTATGTATGTGTATATGCATGATGCATTTCTGAGATGCGTTTCTGCTTGTGGCTAAACGGTACCGTTCCCTACAGAGAGCGACTCTGCGGTGTAATTCAGGGACAAGGCAAATGGGAAGGCCATTTAGGCCTTGCACACTGACCGCTGCTTTTCTTCATGCAAGGCTGAGCATGTGCACAGGATGCATGTGTCATTCTATGTTGGGATGCACATCTCCTCCCCAGGCTTGAGCCTGGGCCGGACACGCCCGCAGGAAAGGTGCACCCTGGCACACACGCACACAGACATGGGTGTGTATGTATGCACACTTCTACACACACACACACACACACACACACACACACACACACACACTCTGAGAACCTCAGCTGGGAAGCTGCACATACTCCTCCTCCCTGAGCAGGTGCCCGGCCTCTTGCTGCTTGCCCGCCGGGTAGTAGGAAACCGGGCTTCACAAGCAGTGTCTGGCCCTGATATGGAGAGGAAGTCAGGCCTCTGGGTCACATTCAGTGGTGCCTGCTGGGGGCTGGCAAGGTTGGGCCCAACAAGGCAGAGCTGGGCAGCTTGTGACTAATGGCCCATAGGTTCCCTCCCTCACAGCCCCGGGGCTGGCCACATGGGCCCAAGTGACCAAGCCTTCTCTCAGAAGTGTTGGGGACCCATCGCTAAGAACTCACCTGGAAGTCAGACCCAGGGCAGAGGGTACCTGCTGTGCCCCCTTTCCTGTCTTGCTCATGGACTGACAGAACAGTCAGGGAGAACTTCTAGGGTCAAGCGAGACCTGGGGCAGTTACCTGCTTGAGGCTAGTAAGCAGTCCCTACAGCCTGGTCCTCCACATGCTGGCCTCAGCCGTTGGAGGCCAGCCTCAGCTCTGGGGGGTGGGGACCAGCCTTAGCCCTCAGTCCAACAGAGACCAATCATAATGTTTTTTTCCAGGCAAGGCCACTGCAAACAGACTGGGGCTGGGAGGCTTTCAAATAACTAATCTTAGGAGGCTTGAAAATAACCAATCAGTAGACCCTATGGAAATGTATGCAAATGAAAGATGCAAATCAGCACTGAGCCTTTTTGCATCTGCAACCAGCCCAGACCACCTGCCTTAGGTGATCGTTTCCTATCCTTACGGGAAGGGCGGGAACTCTTGAGTCCAGCAGGAAGCCGCCAAGGTCAGAAGTCCTTAGACACTGGCCGGGCCACTGCTACTGGCCATGTCCCCAGGTCTCTCTGGCACTGCCAGCCCCAGCAGGCTCTCCCCTGTCCCATCAGCACTCACACTTCCTCACTAGGAGTCACACCTACTCACTCTGCTTTTCACCCCGCTTACCTGTGCACAAATAAACACGAATGCATACACACCCACCCCCCCTGCACCCTCGTTCAAGCCGCCGTGTGCTTTCCTGGTCCACATGTGTGCTCGCACACTCAGCTTTGCCCACGACCCCGCTTACACACAACTACAATATGTACCACGTATGTACCTTTGTGTTTGTACACTCACGCTTTTGCATACTCGCCCCCACACCCGTTGTGTACAGGAATTAATGTACACACACTTACATGCACACACGTGCACATGACATACCTGCACGTACTTAGAGGAGCCTGTGAACTGTGTCCCATTGCCTGATGGACTCCAGGAGATGCAGGAGGGAGGGGTGGCAGGGTCGCCTGAGAGTCCCACCCAGAGGCCTCTTGGGGACCATGCAAAAGGCCAGTGGTCTGGGCCTAGCTGGGTCCCCTGTGGCCTTCCCTGAATGGTGGGGACCTCCTGCTACCCCGAGCCCCCACGCGCAGGCACTCCCAGGGTGATGCCTCCCTGAGGAAGCCGTAATTGAGGGGTAGGGAATGAGATAATCAGCCCTGCCTGGGAGTGGGGACGCGCCCGGGGTTACCCTTGTTCCTAGAATGAACCACTGCTGAGGAAGAGAACCCGGTGAAGGAAGGAGCCCAGCCAAGCTTGGGGGGCTGCAGCTAGAAACTGAGTCCCCTCCTGCCCTCCGCGCTGCTGACCGCATGAGTGGGAGGGAGCCCTCACACCTGAGCCCGCGTTAGAGGAGGGCCTCTGGGCCTCCGAGTGGCCCGGGAAGGCTTCAGTGCATTTGGGCCACTCCACAGCTCCGTGGGTCTCCCAGCCCCAACTGTGGGTTCAAGTCCTGCCTCTTTCATCTGAGTAAGCACGGGGAGTCCCCTAAACTGTGGGGGACAACACTCACAATGCCTAATTTTGCACCCTTCCCTCAGGGGTGAATGAAGGTTTGGAATTATTATTTTTTATTCTTAGTTATTGATTTATTTGGTCCAGGGTCTCACTATGCAGCTCAGACTCGTAGTGATCCTCTTGTCTCAGCCTCCTCAGCCCTGGGATTACAGGCATGCACCACACCTGGTTTCGGGGCTGGCATGGCAACGTAGTACTGGGGATTGACGCAGGTCTTTGTGCTTGCCAGGCGGGCACTTAGACCCCCTGGCCTGGTTTGGGAGCACTGATGTCACCCTTTTGAGATTTCCCATTATCCCAGTAAGGATGGGCTGTCCTCTCCCACCTACCAAAAACTAAAACTAAGGCTAAGACCCAAACTAAGAGCACGAGACCATCTCTGTCCTCTGAGTCATCCCATAATCCCCTCACCAATCAATAAATAAGTACCAGGGTTCTGCCTGGCTCGTGACCTTTTTTTTTCCTTGTGAACAACTGTTCCTCCTGAATACCCCCTGTACCATTTTCTCTCCCTCCCTCCCTCTCTCCCTCCTTCCCTCCCTCATTCCCTTCTTCCCTCCTTCCTTCCCTCCTTCCCTTCTTCCCTCCTTCCTTCTCTCCTTCCCTC
>PVKA01048292.1:0-13867 GCA_004027165.1 Ctenomys sociabilis
CCAACATCGTGAAGATGGCCATACTCCCAAAATTGCTCTACAGATTTAATGCAATCCCTATCAAATTGCCACCAACATACCTCCCAGATATAGAGAAATCAATCCTAAAATTTATTTGGAACCACAAACGACCTAGAATAGCAAAGGCAATCTTGGCCAATCAAGACAAGGCAGGAGGCATCACAATTCCTGATTTGAAATTATGCTACAAAGCCACTGTGATAAAATCAATATGGTATTGGCAGCAAAATAGACCTGAGGATCAGTGGAATAGATTAGAAGATGCAGAGGCATCTACAAAAACACTCAGCCATCTTATCTTCGACAAAGGGGCCACAGAAGTTCACTGCAGGAAAGATAGCCTCTTTAACAAATGGTGCTGGAAAACATGGCTTTCTACATGCCGAAAACTAAAACTTGACCCAGCCCTATCACCATGCACTAAGTTAAAGTCAAAATGGATTAAAGATCTAAACGTTAAAACAGAAACAGTCCATCTCCTGGAAGAGAAAGTAGGAGGAACTCTTGAAGACATAGGGGTAGGTAAAGAGTTCATGAACAAACATATATTCGCACAGGAAGCTCTTGAAAGAATCAACAAATGGGATCAACTCTTCTTAAAGAGCTTCTGCATGTCAAAAGAAATTGTCAGAGTGAAAAGACAACCCACAAACTTTGAAAAAATCCTAACTAATAAGCAATCAGACAGAGGTCTACTGTCTAGAATTTATAAAGAACTAAGATATAATAGGGTCCTCAAATTTAAAGACCCAATTCAGAAATGGGCATCTCAGATGAATACACACTTCTCAGAGGACGAAATTAAAGAAGCGAACAAATATATGAAAAAATTCTCCACATCGCTAGCCATTCGTGAAATTCAAATAAAAACAACACTGAGATATCATCTCACTCCAGAAAGAATGGCTATCATAAGGAAATCAACCAACAACAAATGTTGGAGAGGTTGTGGGGAAAAGGGAACACTTCTCCACTGCTGGTGGGAATGTAGACTGGTACAACTATTGTGGAGGTCAGTGTGGAGACTCCTCAAAAGAATGGGACTAGAAATCCCATACAAGCCGGCGACCCCGAACTGGGAATTTTCCCAAAGGATCTGGATACGTTGTATCATAGAGATATATGTGAACCTATGTTTATAGCAGTGCAATGTGTGATAGCAAAATCTTGGAAAAAACCCAGATGTCCATCACATGAGGAATGATTGAGAAAGATGTGGTATGTTTATATAATGGAGTATTACTCAGCTATTAGGAATGATAAATTCGAAGCATTTATACTGAACTGGATGCCATTTGAACATATTCTCTTAAATGAAATAAACCAGACACACATATGTAAATATCGTATAGTCTCCCTAGTATAAGAATAGAAAAGCAGAAATACATAAAGAAACGTACAACAAGTAAAATCAATTGAGTCAGATAAGGCGAAGTGAATGGCATATGCTGCAGGGTACTAATCAGCTTTTCTTCTGGATGGGTAACAACCTAAGATCACAAATCAGAGTTGGAGAAATAGAAGAGCCACAAGGCCAGTCAACATTTTGGCCCTAGCCTTTCAAGAACCACGAAGACTCAGGACATAGGAGAACCTGTACTGCAACATCATGCAACTCAGGTGATATCCAAATTTTCTGAACAAGGAGATTATTGAGACACCGAGGAAAGAGACAGAAGTTCTATAGTGTTCTTGGGGAGAGTGACATGAAAAGAAAACTTTCTCTCAAGCTCGCACAGAGAGCAAACTGGTCAAGCATTGGCCGTGACTCATCCACTTGGATGACACAGACAAAGCAACTACAAAATAATGTACAGGAATACAGGATAAACCCTGAGAGGACTTCACTGACCACATAGGAAATATAAAGTACATGTGTTGGTATGTTGGTCTTGATCTATCTAGCTCTTAACCATCCAGCAGAAAACTATAAAAATGAAGTATATATCGTGGGGCTATAAAGTTAAGCTGAGCTGTAATTAGCTATGGTCGACAACTTCTTTGAATAACTCACTATTCTTGTAGAATACTGGACTGTGTTGGATTGTGGTGTCGAGTTCAAGCACCTTTGCTAGTTGAATGACAATGGAGTGCCCACCTTTGACAGGTGTAGACAAAGGAAGGGGTATAGAAAGAAAAAATCACGATGTGTGTGTATAGACAGTACAGTTGCGATACATAACGCTGTGCTTCTACATAATTCTATGAGAGGAAAGATCTGCACTAATGGTGGTTGAACAGGATATTATGTCGGCTTCTAGTACTATGGTCATTCACTAGGAAAATAATTATTGAATTTTTGATATATATCAGGTATAAAAAATAAGATAAGTAAGCATCTACACTCTTAATTCACTGATAAAACATATCTGCTAAAATAATATCTGTAAATATAATATTATGTATGCACCTTGTAGAATACCAAAATATTAAGAAAACAGTTTGCAATGTATTAATTTATCGAATCTGTATGGTTAAGCTGTCTTGAAACTCTCTGATTGACATTTGTAGTTCAATAAAATAAAAAATAAAGACAAATAAATAAATTATTTAATTAAAAAAAAAAAAGAAAAACTCCAAATGTATTGGAAAGTTGGTTCCTAACATAATTTTGAAGTGTGCGACCCCTACTGGTCCTCAGTGTCACTGCAGGGAGGTTTGTGTCCAGGGCCACACTGGCATGAAATCACTGTGTATCTTGCACAGTAATATGTGGCTGTGTCCTCTGTGGTGACCGAGTTCAGCTGCAGAAAGAACTGGTTCTTGTCTGTGTCTCTGGTGATGGAGATGCGGTTCTTGAGGGATGGGCTGTAGTAACTGGTACCACTAGACCTAATGTACCCCATCCACTCAAGTGTCTTTCCTTGGGACTGACGGATCCAGCTCCAGTAGTGATGGAGTAACCACAGACAGTGCGGTTGAGGGACAGGGGCTGTGAGGGCTTGACAAGACCAGGTCCAGACTCTTGTAGCTGCACATAGGAAAGGACACCTGGAGACAAGGAAAAAAATTTCATCATCCATCTATATTCATAATTTTCCCATGGAGCCCTGTCTCACAATAAGGATACTCACCATCAGACAGTGTAAGCAGCCACACGACAAGGCCCACCAGTGTCATGTTCTATCCCACACTTTTGCCATCTCCAAAGACCTTAGCCGTGTCACACCAAGGGACTGTGAACTGGAATAGTCCACGCACAAGATTTGGATCTAGATTTGGAAGGCAAATTTTCATACAGGTGGTCCCATTGCTTTATAAAGCTACCAAGATTTTTCTTTTCCTCATTATTCTAAAGGAATCTCTTTTCCTGAATCAAACGCTGCTTAACGCCGTGACAAGTGGGATGCTGGCCTTGTTGGATTGGTAGGAGCTGGGCAATGAACCACCGTCATGATCCCTCATCAGCTTTCTAAACTTCCTTCTCCCTTCCTGGGCCCCAGCCCAAGCTCTCCCTACACATTGGTCCTGCTGAAGCTGCTTCAGGTTAACACGAGTGAAGCTTCTTCTTTTTACCCTGATCTCTGTCTTCTAGATCTCTCTTGCTGCTGGAGCTTGCTTCACCATCATTGTTGTTGTCAACAGAGGGCAACCTTCCTCCTGTACTAGGACATCTCACCTGACCAGCTCCAGAGGGAGCTGGTGATAGGAATGTGTTCTGAGCTCACCTCCCATGGTTGTTGCAACCATCTGTGATTAGTGTCCCATCCCTACATGAGCTTTTATACCCACTGGGTGGTCATATTGTTTCTAACTTCACCTTCTCCTCATGTTTTCTGAAGGTTTTTTCTAAATTCCAAATGTTTACCCAATTATAGTCATCCTGTGTGAAGAACAGTTGTGCATTTTGAAGACCATGCTTGGGAGAAAGATATCCTTCAAATTAAAATTTCACTTCAAGTTTCAAATAGTTGTTTAATTATAAGAGTCCAGAGTTTGATCCCTATTATGCATTGCAGATTCCATGAAAAGTTTTTCAGTACAATGCATCAAGGACTCTCCTGATTTCCTTTTGTTTTTCTTATTTTTATTTATTTGGTACAGGGTCTGGAGAGTCTCACCATGTAGATCGCAATCACAGTGATTGTCCTGTTTTCAGTCTCCCAAGTGCTGGGATTACAGACATGTGCTACCATGCCCAGTCACACTCACCTTAATGTGCCTTGGCAGTGGCCCTGCATTCCATGGGGGATAGAACCCTGCACTGCACTCTGCCTGAGCAGGCGCTTTAGTCCTCTGAGGTATCTGGCCAGCCCTCATGATTTCTTGCTACTGAGTTCCTCAGCACAAGGTTTACAGTTTTACTAAGGACACATGGACTCTTCCAGCATTGGCAATTAGATCTCCTTAACTTATTGCTGTGTAAGGTGACACTCTTATCAATTTATAGTTGAATCATGAAACCAGATCAGGCCAGGGAGATGACTCAATCGAATAAGCACTTCCCTGGCAAGCCCTCGGGCCTTTGTTCAATCGCTTGTTCTGCCAAAAAAAAAGGAGAGCAGATCTGAGAATTTGTGAGAAATTCAACATGGAGAGCAGAGCCCATCTCCATCCCTCCTTATTTCGAGACTCTGAGCAGTGGGAATTCACAGTCCAGTGGGCAGTGTGGAGTGCTGTGAATGCTGGGTGCTGGAGGAACACTGCTGCGACCTTCTCAGAAGCAAGGAGCGAGTGTCCAGTGTCACTGCCATAGCCATTAGTGCTGTTGGTCTACTTAGGAAATAGAAAAGGCCCAGTGTAACCCTGTCTTGTGATTCAGAGGACGCCATATTTGCTGTGATACTGTCACGTATAGGATTGGGACAAGTCCCTATATTTCAGCAGCACGGTGTCTTTGCAATTCATCAACTAATTTGTATCTGTCTTCTCTGATATTTGTTTCCAGTATCATTTCCTGGATATAGAATTGATTCTAGCATGTTGCTGTCTTTTCACCGTAAGAATTTTTTTAAATTTATTTTTATTACTACGTATTTATAGGACATAATGCTTGCATTCATCATGGGTAGTCATCAACAGTACATAACACAATGTATTTTTCCATATCTTTTCTTCTCCTCCATCAATCTAATGTGAATCAAGTGCCCTGAATTCAGGTAATAGTGGTGTCCACAGTAGTAAGAAGAAATAGATTAACAGGATGCATATAAACCCTCTAGGTAAAATCTGGAGAAGTTGAACGAGCTGTTCCAAGTCTAAGATGGAGAGCAGATGAACCCTGGAATCCAGAAGTAGGACAGTCTGTTACTTCCTGAGGCTCACTTGTTCTGTGTTTTTTTTAATCTATTAATTACAGGTTCTCACTACATAGATTGGACTCATAGGCATTGTTCTGCTTTCAGCCTCCCAAATGCTGGGATGATAGGAATTCAACACCATGCCCGGTCTCAGTCTCTTTCTCAGTGTACCCGGGTGGTGGGTCGGCATAGTATGTGCAGCCAGGAATTGTACCCCATTCGCAATGCTTTGCTTAAGCAGGCTCTTGAGTCTTCTGAGCTATCTGGGTGGCCCCCTGATCTTTCATAATAGCGCCTTTTACGACCCTGCTCTGCTGTTACCTTTAGGATTGCTCCTACATCCAGAACTCTGCTTTTTGTTCTCAATTACAATGACACTAATGGATTATGAGGAAGACGTGTATGTGTTTTACAAACATATTCTACAGACATATTATGCACAATACCAATTGCGCATAAACTGATGTGGTAGGGAGGTTGTTACTGTCTCTGCTAAATACTTGGAAGATCTATGAGAACTGGTTCACAAAAGTTAGAAAGTGTGTACTTTACGGTATGTTAGAATGCTGGTGGAACGAACTGAGAATTCATGAACATGAAAAAGAAGAGAAAATTTGAGTAGAATCCCTGGAGGGCACCATTGATAGGTAAGCTGCAAACTCCACAGTATGATGGTGGATAATTTCATGCTTAGGTGGTGGAAATGCTTGTGATGATGGGTTTTTTCCTTCATGAAAAGTTTAAGTGGAGAGTGAGGAGTTTAGAAGAAGCGTGGAGGGTGAACATCGTGATGCGCATCTGAGAAAGAGTGAGCCACTTCCCAGCAAGTGCATGAGGAGTGCACAGAATAGTAAACCAGAAAAACGACAGCGCTACTCATCAACACTGGGGCCAGGGGCTCTGCTGAAGTGCATACCCAGGTGCCCTACCTTTCTAGTGTTTCCATTCATCACATTCTTTGAGGCACAGTTTGAAACATGAACCGTGATAAACTCCATCATAGGTAGGATTTTTAGTGAAAATGTGGGTAAAGCATAGGAAGTATTAAATATAGAATATCGGACATTTTTAACTAAAACATGTCAATATGCAATGTAGGATAAAAATGTTCTATGAATCCCAAGAAATTCAGTCCCTTCATTTTATGTGTTGCTATATAGCTGTTTGTAGATGTTGTGAAAGAAGATTAAGGAGGAAGGAAAAAAGAAGGAAGCAAGAAGGAGGAGGAGCAGGAAGGGGAGGAGCATTGGAAGGATAAGAGGAAGAATACGAGGAAGACGAGTAGGAGGAGGAGGAGGAGAAGGAGGAGGAGATTTTTTAATGGGAGATTAAAACTCGGGGAGGCAATCAAGTAGGCGCTGGTAGGTGGTGCCGACACAGGTGGGAAGGCCTGTCCTGTCTTCTCCTCTGTCTCCTCTGTTGCCTGTGGCTGCACTGAGTTCTCCTCTCAGATGGACCTGGTCCTGCAGCTCTTCTGCTCCAATCCCCTCCCTTCACCCTGATGTGCATGACAATGTGAGATCCTTTGCTTTCTCATTCCTGTGCCTCTGAGCATCACAAGGAAAGGAAAATGGCTCATTTTCTCCTACACCTGCTCCTTCCTCTTTTTCTTTTTCTTTCTTTTTTTTTTTTTTAACATCTTCTCATTTCATGGAGGCTGTGAATCTCCTTTAATTTCTTTCTTCCATAATTATTTTGACTTCGTTATGTGTCCTTGAATGATGGATGGTTGTTCCTCTAAGTAGGATAATTTTCTAGAAAACACCTCCTTTGGCTGTCTTCTCTCACAAGGATGGTCTCTTTGAAATTCTCAGTGGTAAGTCTTCCTTTTGCCCGTTAACAACCTTGTGTGATAGATTTTTTTCGTTTTTCATTTTTATCTTTGTTTTAATGAAGTACAAATACCAATGAGACAGTTTTAAGATACCTTGACAAGATGGATTTGATAAATTAATACATTGCAAATTGTTTTCATAATGTTTTGGTATTATAGAAGGTGCAAACATAATAATATCTTTACAGACATTATTATACCATATTCCTCTTATCAGTAAATTAAGAGAGTGTAGCTGTGTGCGTATCGTATTTTTTATATTTGAATTACATCAAAGATTCAATAATTAATACTTTGTACCTTGTTATTTTCCTAGTGGTTGTCCATAGCACTAGAAACTGACATAATATCCAGTCCAATCACCTTTAGCACAAATTTTGCCTCTCATAGAATTATGTAGAAGCACGGAGTTATCTATCCCAACTGTACTGTCCATACACACACATCATGATTCTTCCTTTCTATACCCCTTCCTTTGTCTACACCTGTCAAAGATGGGCATTCAAGTGTCATTGAACTAATTTAGGTGCCTGAACTTGACGAAACAATCCAACACAGTCCAACATTCCACAACAATAGTGAGTTCTCCGAAGAAGTTGTCTACCATAGCCATTTACAGCTCAACTTGTTATTATGGCCCCGCGGTGTATACTTCATTTTTACACTTTTCTGCTAGATGGTTAAGTCCTAGATACAGCAATACCTTTCTAAAAACACATGTATTTTATGTATCTGATGAGGTCCGTGAAGTCCCCTCAGGGTTTTTCTTGTAGTCCTGTACCTCATTCTGTAGATCCTTTGTCTGTGTCATCCATGAGGATGAGTCATGGCCAATGCTTGATCAGTTTGCTCTCTTTGAGAGCCTGAGAGAAAGTTTTCTCTCCATGTGACTCTCCCCAGGCACACTATAGATCATCAGTCTCTTTGCTCTGTGACTCCATAATCTTGTTCAGAAAATATGGAGCTCAACTGAGTTTCATGATGCTGCAGTACAGGTTCTCCTATGTCCTGAGTCCTTGCTGACCTTGAAAGGCTAAGGCCAAATGTTGACTAGCCTTGTGGCTCTTCTATTTCTCCAATTTTCATCTGTGAGCTTAAGTTATTAACCATCCAGTTGAAAAGCTGATTAGTATCCTGCAGCATATGCCATTCACGTTGCCTTATCTGACTCAATTGTTTTTAGTTGTTGTTGTACGTTTCCATTTATATTTCTGCTTTTCGCTTGTTATACTAGGGAGACTATATGATATTTTCCCATGTGAGTCTTGTTCATTTCACTTATGAGAATATGTTCAAGTGGCATCCACTTCAGTATAAATGCTTCAAGCTTATCATTCTTAACAGCTGAGTAATACTCCATCATATAGAAATATCACATCTTTTTAAACCATTCCTCATGTGATGGTCATCTTGGTGGTTTCCTAGATTTTGCTATGTGATATATTTCTTTATCTTGACCTTGAAATCCTGAGGCTTCTGAAGGGAGCATGCGGGGTATGTGGCTCTAAGGAGCATGATGTTACCACCCCGGTCCTCCCACGCCCTCCAGTCGTCCAGCATCTCCCCATCTGTGCTCTCTCCACTGTGGTCTTGAGGGTTCCTCTTGGCCAAGAAGCTTGGCTCACTGGGGAGTCTGGATTTTCCCATCTACCGGTTTCTTGTGGTCACTCAGTCTGCAATTTTCTTTTGTGGCCCTGTGAAAGGATTATGTTGTTCAATTTTTGCATGTTTATGTAGTTTTGAGTAGGTCGGTGATGATTTTCAATGGTTTTTGTGCTGGAAAAATCTGAGAAGAACCATCAATGACCAATGTGAACTGTTACTGAGTCAGGCTTCTAAGGTCACTATTTCAAAGTGACATGTGCACAACAATGACTAGCACAGAAGAAGAGAGGAGAAGGGGGACGGGGAGATAGCTCAGAAGAATGAGTTCTTGCCTGGTAAGTGAAAAGTCCTGAATTCAATGCCCAGGCTCACAGAGAAGAAGGAAATAGAACACAACCCATAAAATATTTCAGAGCTTTGAAGTATTTCAGATAGATGTAGCTATGAAGGAGCAATGGGAGGATCAGGCACTTCATGTTGCATGAGGTCATAATCTCAAAGATGTCCACGACCTGCATGGGAATAAACAAATGTAACTGAGACATTGCAATGGCTACGTGAACTTGTAGTCCTTAAACACAGGGACAGTAGTGAAGATGCTGGTGCAGGTGAGGTACAGAGCAGGGGGAAAAGCTGCAGGTACATTTGGCCTGCTCAGATGAGTGTGATTGTGAGGCCCTTGAAATGATCTGTGCAATGGAGCCTACGTGTGAGAGTGTCAGCTGAGCTCTGCCTTCAGGAACAAGTGACTGTGCGCTCCTCAATAAGTACCTCAGTGTATAAAGCTGTAAGATATTAGTTACATAACTAAGTATAGGCACATCTGTGATTAAGAAAATTTGCACATTAATGTGTGACATGAATACAGAATTAACTGATATAAAATAAAATACTTCAAGGCCAAGTAGGACTGTGTTTATCAAAAAACACATGAACATTAGGAAAATGGAAGTGTTGACCTTCTGAGTTTACAGACAGAATGAAATAACAGATGGGAAGGCAAGAGGTGCTGGAGAGATTGAGGAAGACAAGTAGACAGACGACAGAGACAAACGGAGAAATGGGTAATAAGATGAAAGTAATTTTGACATATTAGATAGATTTCACAATTACTAAAGTGTGAATGAAAAGTGCAGGCCCAGTTCCTGTTCAGCCCCCTTTGATAAAAACAGCACAGCAAGGCCCCTACAAACGGTGCTGAGCAACAGCCGGTCACCCTTATTCTGTGTCCTGAGCGCTGGCTCTGCATGGCGCTGGGGCAGAGTGCCTCAGGTCTCCCAAAGCGGCCCAGGGAAGACCCATGGAAAGGATTGTGGAAGATATCATTTCTTAATCGCAAGCATTTATTTCTGCATGAAACCATTCCTCATCACTGACATTAAATTAGTAGCAGATCCATTTTATGTGATGAGGATATGACATTAAGAAAATTAATCTCACGAAACATACAAGTTGTTCATCCATCAACTGAAATTCATACATAGCGAATGAAAACGAAGTCACAACTTAAAAATGTTCAAGTGCAAGTAAGCCTAGCAGAGAATGTTTACTGGAACGTGGAGGCTTCACTGTACCTCACACATTGCGGGCTCTGCTCTGGTCCAGTGATGTTAGTACAAAAGGAAACCCCAGAGGCCAACAGGAAGCCCTCAATGCACTGCTTCCTATCCTGCACCTGCTAGAGGAGCTTGCCTGGTTCTCCGTGGACACCCTCGCCCTCTGCTGACCTTCATCGCCCCTGCAGGCAGGTTTGTTTATGGCCCCAATTGGTGAGCCCTCACCCTGCCTCTCATGCAGTAATTCTTGGCCATGACCACGGTCCCAGGTTGCTCATTTGCAGACACAGCATGAACTTCCCATTGTCTCTGGAGATGATAGCTTGAACCATCGCGACCCATAACAATATATGTGTTCCTAGTTTTCTCCCTCCTGTGTTGGCTGTGCTTCAGCCATTCAGCACCCTGTGTCCATCAGGATCACACTGCCCTGAAGGTTGTTGGTCACTTTTTGGAGGTATTTTGTGTGTGTGTCTTTTTGTGAGACAGGGTCTCACTATGCAGTTCAGGATGGCATTAAGCTCACTTTGTAGCTCAGGCTAGTTTAGAACTCACAACAATCCTCCTGCCTTACCCTTCCAAGTGCTGGGATTACTGGCCTGTACCACCATTCCCAGCTCTTTGTGGTGTTTTTGATACAGCTCAGGAGATGTGGGTGCGCACACGTCTATCAAACACAAGTGCTGCCACAATTTGTTTGTCTCACCGTATTGAAATTTGGCAAGGGATAATATGATGTCTATAAATAACTGCCTTTCATCTGTTTGTCTATTGATCTACCTATGTTTCTATTACTTATGTATGTAGCTTCTTATCTTTATCATCTTCTTGTTTATCAAATACTCCCTCTATAATACTAGAATTATCTGACTTCAGATGTGTGCATTCAAACACATTGTTTTTTCTCTAGCGCTTCTGCTCAGATTATTATTGTGGATTTTACATAATATTTATTATAATTTAGAGTGATATCCCGAGTGCTTGTGACCTCCTCTAACGCTTCCCTCTGCTGATTCTCCTTCACTGTATATTCCAGGATTGCAAGGAAGTTGCAGTTGTTCCACTAGAACTGTGACATCCTCCTGGGCACTAAGCATGCATTTCATGTAGATGGCAGCTATTTCTTTTCCCGCTCACCTCCCAACAGTAGCTGCTTCGGCCTCACGTCTGTGGGCATCAGTGTGCAGATGCTCAAAACATCCCACGTTGGTACAGACAGGGACACTCATGTGACTTTGAGCACAGGCTGGGCTGGAGCCTCGTGTTCAGCCGCAAGACAACTGTTCCTGCTCATCAATTTTCTGGCCTACATGTTACAAGATGTGAAGTCTAATCATGAAAGCTTTTTCACAGTTCAATAGTTTTGAAACATTTCATTTTGAATTTATTAGTATTTAATTTTCTGAATATTGCCCAATCCCAATTTTTAAGATTTATACTCTATCTTTGAATTATAATTTATCTAAAAGACATCATATGATATCTTCTCTTACAATTAAAAACATTAAAATGTATATTTCCACTCCCTGTTGACTTTTTGTTCCTTCTTCCCTGTCTTTTATACACACATACACACACATATAGAAGAAAAATAATACCTTTATAGCCTGTCAAAGATTTATGCAGTTTAATAGATATCTTCAATACCCTTTTAAACAAAGGTTCTTCTAATCTATTTTATACAGTCCTGCATCATTGTCACTTTGAGAGCTGTTTATTGTTCATGCAGGGGCATACTGCAACTTCTCATGCCTTTGCAATTATGCTCTTGTTATTTCCTGTATCCAATGTCTGGAGGCATTTAAATATTTCAACCTGGTACAACTAGAAAAGATTTTACTTTCTGTTTGCAAAGGTATATTTCCTAAGTATAAAATTCAAAGAGAAGAGATCTTTTTATTTTCTTTCAGTCCTTTAATTAGTTTCTTACACACTTGGTCCTTTTTTTTCTTTCTAATGTGGAGTAAGATGCTATTTAAGTTTATTTCTTCTATAGCTAATATTTCTATGTATGTGCTTTAACCATTTTTTTCTGTACACTAAGTTTTGGGTAATTTCCTTTTTGTGTATCTTCTTATGATTTTATTTAAATTTCTCATGCAAAACGTTAGATTTCTTGGAAATATGGTATTACAAGTTGAACCAAATTCAGAAATTTTAAATCTTTAAATACTTACTGCCTATTGCTCTCTACTCGGAGAATTCTAATTCTAAAAAAAAAAAGAAAGAAAGCAGCAGTTAATGCTTACAAGTTTTTTTCTCTGATTTTTTTCCTCTCTTGAATTTCTTATAACTGCTTAGTTATTTTTTATTAAAACAAAACTTACACATTTATATCTGGTAATCTGAAAAACTAATTTGCACATAGCATCATGTAATGCAGCAACCATTGTTGGATTCCTACTACTTTGTATAGTGAAATCTTGTATCATGTATAATGCTGCCTTCTTCTATCACTATTATGTATTCTTTAAAAATAATAATAAGAAGTTTAAAAGAAAGATGTGAAGTCTACAACATAAAGGGTTTTACATTTAATGAAGGGAATCTTCATCATTCATGCTAAGAAATCTGTAGGATGATTCATATGTTTAGAAGAAACAAGTTCATTATACACAGGATCAGCTGACTCACTGCCCAGTCCCGGGGAACTTTCACTCTGAGTCCTCCCCTAACTGGATCCCGGGACTGTGGCTGAGGCAGCATAGGTAAGGGAAAGTGGGGAATGCAGCACAGCTCCACCACACCTCCCTGAGGAACTCTGCTGAGGACACCAACTTCCACTGAGCTGCATTTGGAAAACACTAGCGACAGGGAATTTGTATAGGAAATGTGAGTTTCATGGTAGCAATCCAAGGTCTTTCATTTGGCCACCATACTATTCTGTCACACACACTCCCTTGCAGACAGGTATCCCTATTAAGAGTTGTCACTTTAGAACATCCCTTGTGAATTCTTGTAGAAGGAATATCTGTTGGTTTTCTCTTGCAATGCTACAGAAAATGGAGGAAGTCTGCTCAGGCACCAGGCATTACTTCCTAGGATAGCCAAATAGTATGGATACAGGAGTGAGGGTCGCAACTCTCTCTCTCACTTCCCCATCGGGCGGTGGAGCCCCTCTGCACAAGGCCAGACCCACTGACCTTCCCCACCGTCATCTGCTGCAGCTGTGGGAGCCTTCAGGAAGGGTTTCGTAGCTGGAGACACCAGGTGGTGGATGTTCAACCTCTTAGACTTGGAGTTAAGTAAACCTTTTTCTTTTTTAACTTATCCAGCCTTGCATTTTGCTCTAGAAACTCACATTTTGCTAAGGTATACAATCATAAACATAGTTCTTTGACAACAAGAAAGAAATAATACTAAGTTATTTAATGTATTTGGTACAGGGTCTCCCTAAGTGAGTCAGGTTCAGTTATCATCCTGTTTTCAGCCGCCCTAGTACTGAGGTTACAGTCATGCGCTACCACACCCAGTGTTGGTGAACAGCTCAGCATGCCTTGGGGTGGGGCTGACAAGGCATATGGTGCCCAGGATTGAATCCTTGTCCCTGCGTTTGCCTAAGGAAGTGCTTAGTCCACTGAGCTATCTCGGAGTCCGATATGTCTGTATTT
>PVKA01048293.1:0-13866 GCA_004027165.1 Ctenomys sociabilis
ACTTTTCGTTTTTTGAGTCAGGGTTTGGCCAATTTGACCCACCTGGGTTGGAACTTGGGCTCCTCCTGCCTCACCCTCCCAGGTGCTGGCATGATAGGCGTGTGCCAGGCTCAGGCTTCTCTAATCTTACTGAGACCTGTCAGGGCGAGGCCAAAGGGCTGCACCTGTTGAGGGGAGTGGTGGTGTCACTCAGCCTGGCCCTTTTCTAACTTTCCAGAAAGCACCAGCTTCCCAGGGTTCTTTGCGGGAAGGCGCAGGGTGTGTGGGGGCACCAGCTCTGGGAAGTGGGGGCTGGGCTTTGTCCCCCTTCCTTTCCAGACTCTGGGGAGCAATCCTTAAGTGCAACCCGCATTGGCTCCAGGCCCACTCCTGGGTGGCCACAGAGGGACCTTTGGAGCCGCACAGCTGGGCACAGGGCGCTGGCCATTCCCTGTGATGGCACATCCTCTGGTACAGGATCTAGTCTCTTCCAGGCATCCTCACGCTGTCTTCTCCTAGTCCATATCCCGAACTCCAGGGGGGGCTGACACCAGCAGAGCTGGCCTCTCAACGTGAACTCACTGCTGCTTCTCTCCCTGGATCTGCTGCCCAGCCCAGCCCTGCCTGGTGGTTAGAGGCCAAGGCCTGGGTTGCCACAGGCTGGGGATTTTGTGAAGAGCCACACTGGAAGGTGAGGCAGAGGACAGACCCGGGGGCCACTTCCTCAGGCAGTTTGAATCTCCACTCAGCCTTGATTGCCCTCCCACGGGCTGGAAGGGCTTTCCGAAGAGGGCCCACCTCCTGGCCTCCCTACAACCTTAACAGGGATGGGTCTCGGAAAAGAGCCTCTGGAAGAGAGCAGGAACCCCAGCCTTCCTCCCCAGGAGCGGGGCTTGGTGTGGCAGGGACACAGGAAGACAGACAGACATCGTGGGGTCCCAGCTCTACCACCATGGCTCCTAGGTCTTTGTCACCAACTGGTTCTGGGAGGCTTGCTGAGTCCTAAAGCCATGAGAGCCAAACACACTTTTGGCTGATGAAAGCAGTGCAAAGCTGCCACTGGCACATGCTAGTTTGCATGTCTAGTGCCAAATAAATGATGTGGATGCGGACTGGGACACAGCTGTCACAACAAAATGCACTTGAGCACCACACCCAGGGAGTTTCAAAGTAGTTGAGTACCAAGGTACAACGACATTTCCTTGCCATGGGGTACTGGCCAAGAGCTTTGGAGAAACTTTCTAAGCCTCAGTTTACCCCTTCACCAAGTGTTATAAAGGTCAGGTCCTTCTTTTAAAGGTCAACAGGAGAAAGGTAGCTAGATAAAAAATCGCTTGTGCGCATGCCTGTAATCCCAGCACTCAGGAGGCTGAGGCAGGAGGATTGTTGTGAGTTCGAGACCAGCCTGAGCTACAAAGTGAGCTTAAGGCCAGCCTGAACTGCATAGTGAGACCCTGTCTCAAAAAGACAAAAAAAAATCACTTGTGTTCCCAGCTGCCTCCCTGGGAGGTGACAACATCCTCCCCTTCCTCAGAGGCTTTTGTGTAGGGCGAGCAGGAGCCCAGTTTTCTTCAGCAACGGAGGACAGCTCTGCTGGCTCCTTTCCAGAGATGTCTGGGCAGAGTAGACCAGGGCAGAGGTGTTCCCTTGATGCACCCAGCCACCTTGACACCTCGCAGATGCCAGCCCTTCAGAACATCTGACACCTCGGTCCAGGTCCAGCCTGTCTCCCAAGTGTCCCGTAGTGCAGTTCCTAGCTGTGTCCAGGAGTGCCAGGACCACAGCAGGGAGGAGCACCTGCACTTGGGCATCTGCTCTGCAACACAAAGGCCACGGACTCACAGGATGGCCCATGGCAGATGGGGCGGTCCCTGTCCCTGCGTGTGAGCACACTCGCACGCACACATGCACTCGGCCTTTTGGAGGCCTATGAGCAGTGAAGGCCTCCTCTCTGCTTCCCACTCCAGCGCAACCTGCAGGGATCCAGGGCAGGGGGTGAGTGGGCTGCAGCACACAAGTCAGGGTTCAGGTCAGGTTACCCAGTGGGGCCAGACAGCCAGGGGCCTAGGCCGTAGAGACTGCCCCCGGCGTCAGCTCCTTGGCAGCCACCAGCCACACATCTACAGGCATGTTCAAGGGCCAGCCAGACCTCAGGCCCTGCGCCCGCCGCCCTTGGCCTGGCCTGAATGCCTGGCACAGCCGCTCCGTGTTCTCAGAGGCTGCCAGCACGTCTTGTTTGGCTGTGACCCGGAGCAATCCTGTGCCCAGCACTGCGCTGGCTTTCAGAGGGAGACAAGGAGGGCGCTATTGGGTAGCAACAGCACCCCAGAGGCGGGCCTTGGCCACTCACACCTGTGGTCCCTGTGCCAGCCTCACAGCTTGACCATTTCTTTCTTTTGCTCTGAGGAAGCTGCACCCAGACAGCTCAGAGGGCACTTTGGTGGGGCTGCAAGATGTGTTCAGGGACCCCACTGAGGGAAATTGAGGCCCAGAGGCCCCAGTAGGGGTGAAGATGCTTGCCCACAGCGTCCAGGTCTTCTCTGTGGGAGTGTGGACTCTGGGACACTGCCCTCGCTCTGCAGGCCACCACCTCCCATGACACACCTACTCAGGGAGGTACTTGGGCACGAAGTGGGGATTCTGATTCTTCCAGGCTGTTCTAGAGCTCTCTGGCTGTGTTGGAGCCCTCTATGTCTGGCCTGCCCCCTCCCTCATGGCATTCTGGGCATCGAGTGTCATGCCTATTCTCTGAGGGAAAGGAGGGCTGTGTAGGAAACAGCCCAGCCCCTACCGTTCAGCTATGGGCCATGGAAACCCTGCCAAACCCTGTCCCACACCACCTCAGGTCCTGATGGACAGAACCTCTGAGCTCTGCCTCCCTCTTTCAGGGCACCTGACCTGAAGCTGAGGGCAAAGAGCAGGGCTCTGCTCTACACCCCTCTCTGAGACATCAGGCACAGCTACTCCAGACTCCCTGACACCAAGGTTGGCCCCTAGCACCTATGTATCCTCCCCCTGAGGGAGGGGTGGCCACCTAACAGGCTGCCCACCTTTGCCCCCAGGGGCACCCTGGGAAGACCTGCAGGGCACTGTGCGGATCCAGGATGCTGAGCTACTCATGGGTTGATGGTTGCTCTGTCCCCAGACCTCGCCCACTCAGGTGGATGTGGGTGCCAGCCTGACTCCTGTCCTCTGAGGTGGCAGTGGGGGGCACTGTCTCCTCCCTGTCTCCTGGTCCTCTTCATTCTCCTGCCTCCAGCCACTCTGTCATCCTCCCCTCCCTCCCACTGCCCTGCTCCTCCCAGCCCCAGTGTTCAGGTCCCAGCTCCTTGCCAACCCTGCCCTGGGACCTGCAAACCAAGGGGGTGCAGAGAAACACCACTGAAGTAGGGGAGCAGGATGTACCCTCCACTCTGGCAGTGGCCCAGTTCCTGCCAGGCCAGCCATGCAGCATGGGTGCTGAGGTGTGATCAGGGCCTCCCCAGGCTCTGAGGAGCCAGGGAGGCTGGGCATGCTTCCAGCAGAGGGCATCCTGTGACTCCGGGGCCAGTACCCCATCCTGTTCCCCATGTAGAAGGGAAACTGGGCCCGGGGTGGCTTGAATGTGCAGTACACACCTGGTACCCAGGTCCACCAGGCAGCCACAGACACCCAGGTGTGGGAGATCAGCAAGGCTGACCTGTTGTCTGTGTTATAACAGACAGGGGGATGAGGTTGGCACACAGCAGGGCCTTGGTTGGGGAGTCAAGGCCCAGAGCCTTTTCTCGTTGGGCAAGATACAGACCAGCTCTGGGGGGCGGACATGAAAGAGGAAGAAGAGGTGTCAGACGCAAGTTGCTGGGGCAGGCTCGAGCAGAGCAGCTTCTCCTCGCATCTTGCTGTTGGGCTTGGGGGTCTCAAACAAGCAGCAGCCTGCACCACTCAAAGTTCTGTAGGATGCCAGGAGTGGGCCCACAGGAAGGGCAGGGGCCACTGGGAAGGCCAAGATCCCCAGGACAGAGGGAAACAACCTCTGCTGACAGCTGCCGGGGACTCAGAAGATGTCCCTCTTCCCCTAGCCTGCTCCTATGCTTTGGCCTCTGTGAGAAATGTGGGCATGGTGGAGGGGCTCTAGCAGAGAAGTAAGTGACCTGGTTGCCCACCTTAGCCAATCAAAGCCCAGCTACCCTGAGCCCTGAACTCCAGGGAGGGGGTCAAACTTGGTGGCCCAGGGGGACCAATGGCCAGGTTCACCTCTACTTTCAGGCTTCTCTGTGCCCTCTCCAGAGCAGGCTGTGACCTGATGAACAAATCCAGTCCTGCTTAGGAGATGAGTGGAGAGACACCAACCGGCCAGGGTGTGCCCACAGCCCTCCAGCGGTCACCTCCCTCCTGGCTCTCGCAGTCCCTGGAGAGGGATAGAGATGGTGTGGGAGGGTGGGCTGCAAAGAGCTGATGACAGCCTCTTCTTGCCCTGGCCCCCAGGTTTGTGTACCATGCAGCCCCTGTGGCTCCTCGCAGCCCTACTGGCTCTGGGCCAGGCCCTGCCCTTTGAGCAAAAGGGCTTCTGGGACTTCGCCCTGGATGATGGACTGTTCATGAATGATGAGGAGGCTTCAGGTGTTGACAGCACCTCTGGCGCCCCAGACCTGGACTCCGTGACACCCACCTACAGTGCCATGTGTCCTTTTGGCTGCCACTGCCACCTGCGGGTTGTTCAGTGCTCGGACCTGGGTCAGTCTCTGGACAGCTGGGACACACGTTCATCGTGTGGGGTGGGCAAGGGAGGGCAGTGTGGCTGCAAGCAGGGAAGACACAGGGAATTGCAGTGCAGTCCCTCTGTTGGTACCACACCCCACGCGTGTGTGGCCCTGTCCTTCCATACCAGCACACTACCAGGCTGGGAGCTGGTGCTCATGCTGGTCATGGCTTGGTCCCCCAGGTCTGAAGAATGTGCCTAAGGAGATTTCCCCAGACACCACGCTGCTGGACCTGCAGAACAATGACATCTCTGAACTCCGCAAGGATGACTTCAAAGGCCTGCAGCACCTCTATGTAAGGCCTCTGCTGCCTTGTCACTTAAGGAGTAGAGAAGGGTTCTGACACTGCTGAGCTGGGAGAGAAGTTGGGGCATGGCAGTGACTGGAGCTCTCAAGGTCACAGGTTGTGTGTGTGCGAGCAACACAAGATCATTCAGGTCATAAGGCCAAGCATGGTGACACATGCTTGTTATCGCAGCACTAGGAGGCTAAGGCAGGAGGATCACTGCAAATTCAGCCACCCTGGACTATATAGTAAGCTCAAGGCTGGCCTGAAAACACAGTGAGACCTTGTCTCAAAAGTCAAAACACTGACTCAGCTCAAGCAGCTTCTCAGCAGAATGCTTTCTGTACTGGTTGGTCCTCATAGCATGAAGGAACAGATTCACTGTAGCCAGGGTTCCTGGGGAAGACTGGGGCTAGGAGCAGTACTGGGCAGTGCTGGGCGCTGGTGGCCTTGCTGGGCAGGCGTGCTCAGCTCAGCTGTCACAGGCAGGGCAGGGAGCAGGGAAGGTCAAGGAAGAGGCTAGGGGTTGCCTCAGTTGCCCGCTATCCACAGGCCCTCGTCCTGGTGAACAACAAGATCTCCAAGATCCATGAAAAAGCCTTTAGCCCCCTGCGGAAGCTGCAGAAGCTGTACATCTCCAAGAACCATCTGGTGGAGATTCCTCCCAACCTACCCAGCTCCCTGGTGGAGCTGCGCATCCACGACAACCGCATCCGGAAAGTGCCCAAGGGCGTGTTCAGCGGGCTCCGGAACATGAACTGCATTGGTGATGTCCCCACCCTGTCCGAAAGCATGGGCGCAAAGGGGTCAGGGAGACTGCGTGACCCC
Source organism: Ctenomys sociabilis (assembly GCA_004027165.1). Lineage (NCBI taxonomy): Eukaryota > Metazoa > Chordata > Mammalia > Rodentia > Ctenomyidae > Ctenomys > Ctenomys sociabilis. The sequence goes on from PVKA01048293.1 coordinate 5,833, forward strand.
ACACAGCCTCCTGCACACTTGTGCCGAGGCTCAGTGAAAGGAGACTGGGGTGGCTTGATTATATTTTATTTTACTTTTTGTACTCCTTGGGATTGAACCCAGGGTCTTTGCACTGAGCTACATGCCCACTCTTTTATTATTTTATTTTATTCTTTCAGACAAGGTCTGGCTAAATTGCAGAGCAAGGCTCAAACCTGCCTCAGCCTCCCATACAGCTGGGATTATAGCCTAGGGTGGCTTTAAAGGCTCAGCTCAAGAGTCTTGAAAACAGTCGAAAGATAGCTGGGTCTCTTTCTCAGCAAGTCCTCAGCGTGGGCGATCACTGCGGCCACGGGGGTGTGTTTGGGGGGGCATGCTTGATGACTGGGCCACCAGATAGGAAAGGGAGGGGCCTGGTGCTAGCCCATGGGGCCGGTGGCCTACGGCAGCCCCATCTTCATCTCTGGATGTCCCTTTCCTTTGGATTCCCTGCCCCCACTTTTCAAGGCTAAGGCCAGGGCCAGGAGGAGGTAGGTGCAACAGCCGACAACCAGCAGGGTTGACTGGGCCTGTCTCTTAGAGATGGGTGGAAACCCCCTGGAGAACAGTGGCTTTGAACCTGGAGCATTTGATGGCCTGAAGCTCAACTACCTACGCATCTCTGAGGCCAAGCTCACCGGCATACCCAAAGGTAGGCAGTGCCCATCAGGGCAGCCCCAGCTCAGCGCCCCAGTCCCTTGTTTGCCTCAAGCACCCTCTCTGCCTGCAGATCTCCCTGAGACGCTGAATGAGCTCCATCTGGACCATAACAAAATCCAGGCTATTGAGCTAGAGGACCTGCTGCGCTACTCTAAGCTGTACAGGTGGGGAGCAGGAGGGCAGCGAGGGCCCACGGGCCTCCACCCTCCTGCTCCCGGACTCTGAGGACTGTCGTTGCCCCATCTGCAGGCTGGGCCTGGGCCACAACCAGATCCGCATGATTGAGAATGGGAGTCTGAGTTTCCTGCCGACGCTGCGGGAGCTGCACTTAAACAACAACAAGCTGTCCCGGGTGCCTGCAGGGCTCCCTGACCTCAAGCTCCTCCAGGTGGGAATGGCAAGGAGGGCTGCTCAGGCCCCTCTGGGTCCCACCCCTCTGTCCCCACTCCCTCTCACAGTCCCTGCGCATGAGCTTGTCTGGGTGCTCCAGCCGACGAGGTGGACATGGGCTCACCCAGCCCTGCTCAGGCTCTGGGTCCCACCCCTCCGTCCCCACTCCCTCTCACAGTCCCTGCGCATGAGCCGACGAGGGGGACTTGGGCTCACCCAGCCCTGCTCGGCCTTGCCTTCCCTCTGCCCCACTGAACAATGGTAGCAACACTGTTGTCCTCACCAGCCACGCAGTGCCATGGCCCACACTGAGCCGAGTGCGCCCTCTTGTGGCTGGCCACACCTCTGCCGCTGGCAGATCTCCCTTGGCCTCTACTAATCTTCCCCAAGAGAGCAGCTCTGGTTAAGGGGGCTACTGCTAGAGGCTGAACATCCCAAGGACCAAAAGGGAAAGGAGGATATCCTGAAGGCTTTCTCCTCTGGTGCCTCATCGAGAAATACGGGACAAGGGCCAGGAGTCCTCTGTGAGCCCAAGGCGCCATCTTTCTTATGCATACCTCAGGCCAAGAGTCAGCAGCACAACACACAATGCCCCGACCACACCCTCCCCTCACTCCTCACCTGCGGTCCTCAGCTTGGTCCTTGGTCACACACCAGAGACCAAGTCCAGGCCAGCACCTGCCCAGTGCCCAAGCCCCAGTTTCCACCTCCCAAGCTGTGAGACCCTCCTGCATTGCCACCCACCTGGGCCAGAGGAGATGTGGAGGGCATGCTGGGACCCTCCCAGTGTACCCTTGCCCTGTCCATCTGTCCCCAGGTGGTCTACCTGCACTCCAACAACATCACCAAAGTGGGCGTCAATGACTTCTGCCCCATGGGCTTTGGTGTCAAGCGGGCCTACTACAATGGCATCAGCCTGTTCCACAATCCTGTGCCCTACTGGGAAGTGCAGCCAGCCACCTTCCGCTGTGTCACTGACCGCCTGGCCATCCAGTTCGGCAACTACAAGAAATAGAGGCAGCAGCAGCCATGGGGAACAGAGCCCCTGTCCTGGAGGGGGGCTGAGTGAGGGGTGAAGTCCCCACTGGTGGTCCCCTGCCCTGAGTCCCTGCCTTCCCTGGCTCCGAAGCATGCAGGTGGCTTTGGGCCTGGTGCAGGCATCTGTACCCTTGGCCCCAGAACTGCCCTGAAACCCCAGCCTGAGGGAGCCTGCCTGTGGGTGTGCAGTGAGGGGCATCAGTGGGGATGGGCACAGGGGCCCCCACATGGGCCTGTGCTCCTCCTCACCTGTTCCAGCCTCTGGGTCCCCCTGCCTTAGGGACCCCTTCACAAAGCTCACTGTCTGCTGTAGCTACCTTTCTCTGCTAGCCTGGAACCAGCCCATCTCCCTTTGGGGTTCCACAGCTGCTTACCCCTGGACCTAATTTGTTTTCTCTCTCTCTCTCTCTCTCTCTCTCTCTCTCTCTCTCTCTCTCTCTCTCTCTGTCTCTCTCACATACCTCTGACCCTTAGCCTTGGGCTATCTCTGCTGTCACAGGCCCCTACCCTGCCCAAATAAATGGCTGCCACCCCAGTCTTGCTCTGCCCCTGGGGAGGTGGGAAGGTGGAGGTCAAGCCTGCACAGATTGCCCAGAGGTAGCTGTGTGCCACCATGGAGAAATCCCTCTGTCCCCCAGGAGGGTAGCTAGTCCCTCCCTTGCCTTCTGGTCCCTGCTGAGTCAGGGGTGTCAGCCACACCCAGCTCAAGGAGGGCTGCTTCTGAGGTTGGTTGTCCTTCAATTAAAGAAACACTGTGCAATATGGCTTCGTGTGCCCCTGCTCCTAGGGTGGCACTGGGGGATCAAGCAGGGAGCAGAGGTGAAGGGGCTGCCTCTGGTGGCTTCCACGCGATGCCTCTCTGAGTTCTTGTGCCTCCTCTTTGTCCCTGCCCTCAGAAGAGGGTCCCTCAGATCCTGCACTGGAAAAGTTTGGAAGGCCCAGGCAATGGCCACATCCCCTCTCTTCCAAGCTGTCTCTAGGCTGGCTCCAGAGCAGACTGGGCCCAGTGTCACCTGCCCTCTGGAGTGGAGAATGCACAATCCCTGTGCTGCTGCTCCTGAAGGGGTAGGAGGAGCTGCCTTGGGCTCAACAGTGTGCTGCTAGCTTCGGGCCCTATGACCCTAAGGGTCCCTCTGTCCCCCCCAAAGAAGAGCTAGCTCAGGGCCAGGGAAGCGTGCTCAGCAGGGACACACAGCTGCCTCAGAAAGGAACAGTCCCCATAGCAATGCCATTTGGAGGCAGGCCCAGCAGGCTGTGGCGACCCTGGGCCAGGCCTGCAGCCTTCCCTCTGTGTCCACAGGTGGAAGGTGGGCCTTTCTTAGTGGCCACAGGCAGATGTTGGGCCTGCCTGAGTGACATTTCAGCCATGCAGAGCCCAGAGGCACTAGTGCAGCTCCTCCCACACAGCTGAGCTCTTGTTCCTGGCTCAGCATGCAGGACGCCCAGTGTCCCCAGCTTTCTCCTTTTTGGCCCAGTGATAGAATGTCACTCAGCAGCATCATAGCACTATTCTGGGGCATGTGCTCCATGGCCTGGCGACCTCGACTGAGCTGGGCAGGCACAGGGCAAAGGCACTGGCTAGGGATCAGGAGTCAGGGCCTTGGTCAAGTACCCTCGCTCTCAGGGAGGAGGGGCAGCCAGCGCCAGGCTGGGGAGGCCCGGTTCTCCAGGTGCATCTCCCCCACCCTCTTCCCCATGTCCCCTGCCTTTCTTTTCTCTGCCAGCCTCTTGTTTCAGCTCAGGACACAGCGGGGATGTGGTGCTACGACAACAAGGCCACCCACACCGTCCAGTCGAGGGCACAGGGCCGTTCAGGCCAGCATCTGGGGCTTATAGGTCACAGAGCACTTGGTTTGGCCAGAAGCGTGGGCATGAGCCCCTTAGCTCCATGAAAAATGTTGTAAATTATTAGATGACAATGTTATTTTACAGAAACCCCACCCCTGCAAGCCAGCAGTCACCCACACTCACAATCATACCCACACCCACACTCACTCATATACCCACACTCATACACACCCACACGCTCACACCCACACTCACTCATACCTACATACTCACACCCACATTCACCCACACTCACATACACATAGCAGGTAAGTGCTCTGAGCCATGCACTGAGGGAATGTGGAGCCAGGGCCCATTGAGTAGGAGCTCCCGGGCTTGGGGACAGAGTGGATGTGGAGTGAAAGGAAGGCAGTGGCAGTGGGCAGGCTGGGGGTGTGGGCTTTGGCAGAGACTACCAGGTTAGTGGGGCACCAGCAGGGCACCAGGTAGGGAGCAGACAGTCATAAGATGTTCTGCCTGGGGACTGCAATACAGAGCAGAGGCCAGTTGGAGTGGCCATGAGACCACAGGCAACACGCACACACACACACGACACGTGTGCATACAGGCTCCTGCACATACACACATGACCACAAAGATGCACAGGTTCCCATGACCACACAAATACAGAAACTTGCAGCTGCACACTGCCACACACTAATGCATACACATGGACACACAAGTGTGTACACACAAAGAGACTGCACACATTCAGGCAAACATACTAACACATATATGTGCATACAAACACATCCACAAACACACATGCATATAGCCCACAGAAATGCACCAGTACACATGACAGACACAAATACACATGCATACAAGTACAGGCACAGTACTGTGTCACAGAGAGGCTTGCTTGGGGACAGCTGTTCTGTACACAGGGAACCTGCCAAGGGGTAGCCCTTGACAAGCCTGGGGGTGGAAAGGGTACATTTCTGAGCATTTATGCAGGTCAGGTGCCTTCTGGATGTGGCAGTGCCAAGCTGGAGGCTAAGCTGAATCTACTGCTAGGTTTTAGGCAAGCCAGGGCTTGTCAGAGGGCAGTGGGCCAGGCCTAGGCCAGGTGGGGCGGGTGGCCCCTGAGGGAGCCTGGGGTCCAGGTGGAGGGCAGGAGCCAAGATTGCAAAGCTGCTCTGGGAACTTGGGGACAGTTTTAATCCATCACTGCACCTGTGGGTTCTAGGGTGTCATCTGAGGAGGCCAAGAGCCAAGGAAAGATGCCTAACCCCTTCTTTCCAGACCCATGCTAGGGTACCAGCAGCAGGGAGACCCCTCAGCTACTGGGCAATGTGCCTGGGTAAGGAAGGGTACTGGCACCCACTGTACAAGAGACAGCCAGAGTGCAGACAATGTCTTAGGGTCTGAGCTGGCCTTCAAGGCTGCAGCCATGCCCACAAGGGGAGTGCTGCACTGTGTGTGTGCGTGTGCATGCGCGTGCATGCACACATGGTGCCCCAGAGCTTTCCAGAGTCCCAGGGATGGAGTTTTACTGAGGCTGAGCAGGCCAGGAGGCTGAAGGGACCACGGCTTACAAGGGGGTACTTCTCTATACTGGGGGCCCGAAAGCCACTGTGGGCTGGGCCACGTTCCCTCTGAACACTGGGGAGAGAATGCTTCCCACCTCCAGCTTCAGATGGCTCTGGGTGCACCAGCTTCTGCGGTCCCAAGACCTCTCTCTTCTGAGGAGGGAAAGGGGTGCATGGCCTGGAAACCAGGCCAGGAAAGTGAGGATTGAAGAGCACCAGAGGGGTGCAGTCCAGGGGTTTGGGGTCCCTGAGGAGGCAGGTTCAGGGCAGCAAAGGGGCATGTATGGGAGCACGGGAGAGGAGGGGCAGGGCAGGATTGGACAGGGGCAGCAGGAACTCCCCTGGACTGGCTTCCCAAGTACCTCCAGAACAGGAGACAGAAGAACCTGCTAGCAAAGCTCTCCCTGCCCAGCTCTTCAACCTGAGCAGCCAAAAAGAGCAGTGAGTGAGAGCCAGTCTGGGCACGGGCCTCCTCACTCCCTCCCACAGGCTGGGGGCCACCTGACAGGCCCTACACGGGGACGCTCCCATTCCCAGCCATTAATGACTCAGGGAGCAGAATTTCCTCAGGAACAGGGATTTCAATTTCTTGTGCTCTGGCTCATGATCTTGGCTTTGGGGATACTCATCACAAAGTTGTGCAGCAAGGCCAGCTGTCATCTGGGCTGGCATTGGACAGTACCCAGCCAGGGGAGAGGCAGAGGGGTGCCAGCAGGTGAGCTCTGCTGAGATTTTCTCCCCCACTTCCTTCTTTCCCTTCAAGGGAGGGCCTGTGTCATAGCCCTTAGGGAGCAGGCTGGACTTTGAGGGCCAACTCCACCACATGGCCAGCAGCCACCAGCTAAGTGAGCATGCCCTAGGGATGATCAGTATGTTCCCTGGTCCCTGAGAGAAGGCAGTGACAGCCTCAAGGGAGTCTCCGCTCTGTTGTCACAGCCACTCCCAGGCCTCTTAGCCAGTGATAAAGAGCCAGCTCCACAACTTACCCCAGGTCATATCTGGTGGTCTCCCTGGAAACATGAGGTAGGAAGAAGGCAACTGCAAGGTGGCAGGGGACAATGTGGAGCACAGGACAGATGATCCAGAGAGGGGCACAGGGGTGACAAGAGATCCCCACAGCAGATAAAGGCCCTGAAGGCCCAGCTTACCTGGTCTGCTGAGTGTGCCCCAGGCCCCAGAGGAAGCAGCCTCTGGCCAGATGACTGCCCAGGAGCGCCATCCACCTCACCTGCAGGTGGGCGTAGGGGGGGCTGCTGTTGTGTCACAGCCAGCGGGCAGTAGGGCTGTGAGGTGGCATGAAGAAGCATATATGTAAATGTGTGTGAGTGCACCTGTGTGTGAACAGCTGGGTAAAGGCGGGATGAACCCTTAGTGTGTAAGTGAGGGAGCAAGTGTGAGCACCTGGGGCCCATGCAGATCCCTGGCATCTATGCGTGTGTGAACCCACAAGTGTCTGCGCTGGGCATGGGGGAGGGTGGGGGGAGGGTGGGGTAGGGTGGCACACGGGATTGGGAGTGAGCCTCGGCCACCCCATGAGGGCTGCACACAGCTGGTCCGCTTCCCGCAGGAGGGTTGGGCTGTGGTGTTGGGCCAGCTCCCTGGCCTGGGGCACAAGGGACCACAGCCATGCCCTCCTGTGCTTCATACATCGGGTGCTGTGACAGCTTCTCAAACTTTCCATGAGCCTCAAGCACCACCCTTTGTCAGCCCCTGATCACTGGTGTCCATGGACCTTACTCCAAGGGCCTGTACCCAGTCAGTGTCTGCCACTCCCTGCTGTGTCCCCAGGCCCAGCCTAGCACACAAGACACCCCCACCCTCACGCACTCACACTAAGTCCACACTTCTACCTACGTGCATTCCTACCTGCACAGGGACAGCATTTCTGATGGAATTGTCCCTTCCTTTCCTGAAAGTTCTGTCCCCTCCTGCACCCAACCCCAGTTAGCGAGCTCCTCAGAACTGAAAAGAACCCACCAGGCTGGGGGCAGGGGCCTCTGCTGTCACTGGAGTGGGCAGCGTGGAGTTGGCACAGATAGACCCCCTCTGGGGGTCCCAGGGCTCCTCTTAGGTGTGGCCTGTCTGAGTGGCTGTGTCCATTGGCATCACCACATGCGTATGTCCTGTGTGTCACAGGTGTTCGTGTGCATACAGTCACCTCTTGCCCGGCAGAAGCATGGCCATGTGATCACCTTTAGGGACTGCCATGTGATCTGGCTGCCCTCTGGGGAAATATGTTCAGATGTCTGCACTCCCAAGACTGCAGAATTTCAGGGAGCCACCAACCCCGCAATCCACCTGGGGGTGCAGGGACCCCATGCTACCCATCCCCCACCCCGTGTAGCTGCTGGGGAAAGGCATCCAGAGGGCAGGGCTCTTGTGGGGCAGGGCAACTTGGTGTCATTGTTACCGGCTCCAGATGATTTCTCCAACTTGCAGGTGCCACATGCTAGTGCCCTTGCGGGGCAATGCCAGGCTAGGAAGGGCAGGCACCACTAGTGTCCTGGGGACAAGAGGGCCTGCAGCCCTGCGTCCTGTGCTATGCACTTGCACACCCTCAGCCTTCCTC
>PVKA01048294.1:0-13861 GCA_004027165.1 Ctenomys sociabilis
ATATATATATATATATATATATATATATATATATATATATATATATATATAATATTAGCCAATCACTGTTATTATGATTTGTGTAAATGAATGATACTCTTTTTGATAATTTAAAATAAAATCAAATAATAGTTTTGTCTTCATTAGTATCTTTTTTGTTGTTTTACCTTTATTTACAAGGATATTTTTCCTTTTCTTGAATGACATTAGAAAAATAGAGTTCTCTAAACTTGAGATTCCTGGGTAGGCTCAGGGCCTGGGAATGCATTTTGCCCTTTATCTTTGTCATTTTGCATAGTACTGTCTTCTGACCTTTGGTGGAGACCTTAGACAGAATTAGTACCTTGGCACAAGATCTGGATCTACAAAGATCAAACAGGTCCAGGTAGCTGAAGCTTGGGTCTGGCTGCTGTGCTTAACTTTTTCCTCCTGAAGCCTTTGGAGGTGAACCCTCTGTGCCACTCTGGCAAAATGTTCTGCTCCTGAATCACCTGGACAGGTCTTTCCTCAAGCCTCTCTACAGTGAATTCTGCTGCAAGGTTCCAAAGTAGAACAAATGCATGACACAATTTGATAGAAGAAATTGAAATTCACACACCTGAAATCTTTGAAATAATAGTAACTGAAATAAGGAACAACTGCAGAAAGGTATAGAGGAAATCAGATCAGAAATAATCTCTGAAGTAAAAAAAGAAATGATAAGTATAATGAAAGACGTACCAGGTGTTTATAAAGAAGACACTGATAAAAAAAAGAGGAGAATATAAAAATTGCCGAATCCTTGAATGAGCAATATAGGAAAGAAATAGAATTGCTTCATGAAGCATTCTATTTCTTTCCTATATTCAAAGTCCTATACAGAAAATTAAAACCTCAATCACAAGTTGGCAAAACCATTTGAATGAAAGTGAAAGTAGATTTTCAGACCTTGAAGACACAGTTGCAGCTAGTGAAAAGATTAAGAAAATATCTCTTAAAACCAACTAGGATATAGGAAAAAATAATTCAACATCTGCAACATGATACAAAGATTAACAATGTAAGACTAATAAGCATCAATTAGAAAGGAGTAAATACAAATATATAAAAAGAATATAGAAAGAAGTAATAGCAGAAAACTTCTCAAATATAGGGAAACAATGCAACATTCAGGTAACCAGAGCATACAGAACTCCAAATAGCATTCACCCAATTAAAAAGACTCCCAGATATCTAATAATCAAGATGCCAGAAATTCATCACAGGAACAGTAAACTAAAAGTCACTACAGAAAATAAACAGATTACATTTAAAGAAAAACCCATCAGAATAATGGCATATTACTCTTCAAAAATCATCAAGTCAAGAACAGCATGAAGCAAAGTACTATGAGTCTTGCAAGAAAACACATTTCAATTCAGACTATTATACCCTTTAAAATTCTCTTTCAAGTTTGATGGAGAAGTGAAATAATGCCATGACAAAGAACTTAAGAATTTCATGAGGACAAAGCCAAGACTACACAGACTACTAAAACATATTCTAGAGAGGGATAAAAATGACCACAGCTCCATGAATGAGAATGGAAAAAAAACACCAAATAGAGCAAACAATGAAATGCAAGAGAATAAGAAGCATACAAAAGCAATCTTTCAGTTATTCTTTCATACAGTAGCAAAATATTTCTAAAAATGGACTTCTCCTGCACCCTGTGGGTTATGATTCTATTCAGGCCTACAGGGTGGATATCAAAGAAATAGCAGCATCTCAGTCCCACAACTGACACCTGGCCACCAGTAAGCATCATGGACGCTATCCATGCTCATGACATACAAGGACTTTGAGTGATATCCTACTCCCAGACTGTTAGAACTCCTGGTCGTATCTTTACCATTCCAGTATTTATTTTGTGTTTTATTCTTAGCAGTTCTTTACTACCATGAAAACTTTTCCTTAGTTCAATCGTTTTGAAATAAATATTTAATTTTTAATTAATATTTATTTCTTTGAATATTGTTTAATCTTAATTTTTGTTTTAAGATTTATACTGTATCTTTGACATACAATCTACTTAAAAGACAAGGTATATTTTCTTCTAGTATTAGAAACTTTTAAAAGGTATATTTCCATTTTCCATTGCTTTATATTATTTATTCCTTGTCTTTTACACACACACACACACACACACACATGAAAATATTATGTATATAATGTGACATAAGATTGGTACTGTTCTGTAGAAATGTTCAATGACCTTTCAAATGGGTTCATCTGATATATTTTTACATAGTCCTGCATAACTGTCAATTTGAGAGTTCTTTTTTCTTTAACCAGGACCATATAGTAACTTCTCTTGCCTTCTTCATTGTGCTCTTTGTTATTTTCTATATGCTACATCTCAAGGTATTAGAATATTTCAAGTTTGTATAACTGGAAAACATTTTACTTTTAGTTTTCAAAGCTATGTTTTCTAGTATAAAATTCAATGAGGACAATTTTTTTTTCTTTCAGTCTTTTGAATTAATTATTCTAGTTTCTTACACACTTGGTCTTTTTATTTCTAATGTGAAATAACATGTTATTTACTTTTGTTCTTTTATAGCTAATATTTTTTGGTGAACCAGGAATTGAACTCAGATCCTTGTGTTTACCAAGGAAGCACTTATTCTATCTACTGAGCCATCTCCCTAGCCCCAGAGAGCTAATATTTTATGTGTATACCTCAGTGAATTTTTTTCTTTACAATAAGTTTTGGACAATTCCATTTTTGTGTATCTTGCTATGATTTTATTCAAATTTCTTGTGCACATTTCATTTTCTCTTGGAAATATGCTATAATTTCAACTTAATTCAGAAATTTTAAATCTTTTTTGTTTTTTTCCAGAACTGGGGATTGAACTCAGGCCCTTGCACTTGCCAAGCAAGCCCTTATTCTACTGAGGATCTCCCCAGCCCTAAAATCTTTAAACATTTATTTATTGCCTACCCATTTTTACTTTGAGAATTCTAAGTATATGAATATAAGTTTCTTGATTTTGGCACAGAGCGAATTATTATGACTCATCTGTGAATTCTTCATTTTCATTTTGGACAATTTTTTCTGTTATATTCATTTAAGTTTGTAAATAATTTATTTACAATGTGAAATCTATTATTAATCTCATGCTGTGTAATCATCTGAGAAATATTTCTCAAAAATTAAAAAAGGCTGAACAACTACACTGAATAAATAAAAAATAATAAACGAGATTCCTTCACTTTTTTCCTTTGAGCAAATACTTGTGCAACGTTGTCATGATTGCCAATTTCACTGAGTCAAGAGAACCATAGAGAGACATTTATTTCTTGCAGGACTAATCTCTTTGATGAATCCACTTGCTGATGACTTCACATCTGAATGTGCTATTAAAATGGAATGCTTCCACAGAGACGATGGGTCAAGAGTATATGAACTCAGAGCTTATACTTAGTCCTTGACTCCTTCTTGAGCTCTGTTCCTGTTCTCTGTGTTTTCTGACTGGAGTAAATTGAATAATTTTCTTTGATCCAGTTCTTACACCTTGAAATTTTTGCCCAGGAGTGAGGTGACCACGGACTAAATCTTGAAATCATGAGCCAAAATAAGCTTCTGCACTTTTAAATTTTGGGGGCCGGGTACTTTGTATCAACAATAAAAAGTTGGTCAATTCAATGTGCATTTTTTTCCTTTCTAGAAAATAGTTTTACTGATTATAAAACCTTGGTTGATATTTCTTCTTCAACTTTTAAATAAAACATTATATATTCTTGTTTTCATGATTTCCAAAGACGCCCCAAAATATCTGTGTATGCCAAAGTGTTTTCTTTTCTCTTCAATATTTTGTTTTTCTCTTGGCTTCATCCCACTAGAACATTACATCCTCATTGTGTGATTTCTGTTTTTTTTTTTTTTTTTGTTTCTGCATTTTTCCTTCTTATTTTGTCATGTGGTCTTTGCACTTTCTGGATCTGTTTTTTGCCGTATGTCATTGAGTTTTGGAGCTTCTAAATTAGAAAAAGTTCAAATATTTATTGTTTGAATGCTATTTTTTAAATTTTATACCTCAATATTTTACTCTGTGAATGTTTTATTAACCTGTTTTTTATGTCATGGTTTTTTTCATGAGTCATTTCCAGGTAATTTTTGTACAAGAACACTACTGAATTCTGAGTGCTGAGTTTTTATCCTACAAAAACATTGCATTTGCTTATTAATTTTAGGCACTGAGTTCTGGAGGTCTTCTATGTAGAATATTATATTATCATTGGTAATGGTAAGTTAGCTTTTTCCTTTCCTGTCCATATACATTTTATTTCTTTATCTTGTCTAATAGCTCTAGCTAATATTTTGAGAGCTATGTTGAACAAATGTAATGATAACGGGAATCCTCATCTTGTCTATGAATTTTAGAGTGAAAACTTTCATTTTTTCCAGTTTAGTGTGGTATTGAATATTGGTTTCTCAAAAATGCTTTGTATTAGTTTGACATAAATGCCCTTTATTCCAATGTTTTCTAGGATTTCTCATCATGAATGGGTATTGGATCTTGTCAAAAAAAAAATTTGGGGGTCAACTAAGGTTATCACGTGGTTTTTGTCCTTGGTTCTGTTAATCTGGAGTCCTACTTTTATTGATTTGTGTATGTTGAACCATCTCTATATTGTAGGAAGGAATCTTCCTTGGTCAAGGTCTGTACTATTCCTAATGATTTGCAAACTTTCTTTGTAATTCTATGTTTATTAAATAGTTTGGCCTTTTTTTCTCTCTTTTTGTTTTCTTCTTCTTTTTTTTTTTTTCTTTTCTGATTATGGTATCAGGAAAATATTTCCTGTGTTCCACTGTTGACACCCTCCTCCTTAATTTTTCTCAACTGCTCACCATATATTTTGATCAATCCTTATATAATGATAGATGCATTTTTCTCTTGTATACTTATAACCACTGCTACATATAATCCAGGGTTCCAGAGGTTATCTTTGGAACCAACATACAAGTAAAAAGATATAAAAGGTCATGGGAATACTTTTAAATTCCTTCAATATTTTAGAAAATTTTAGATTTATGTTTTTCTTATCAATTTTATGTGTTAGAACCCTCATGCAAATTTATTTCCTAAGCATCATTATCAGTTTTTTATCATTTCTTCACCGCTTTCATTCTTACAATTTTAATTATATGAATAATTGATGCTGATTTGAAATACAAAAATTACCTTTATTAAAAAGAAATGACCCACAACATTTTGAGTGATATTTTCTCTTAAAATATTTATTAATTTTGTTATGCTAGGGATTTAAAGCAGTTGAATTTTTCTTCTCTAACTTTAATGTTTGTGCCTATAACTTCTGCTCTCAAACCAGCTGATTTTTAACCAAAGTTCATGTATGGTCTATAACATAGTTTATATAGTATAGTTTCTGGAAACTAGAAAATAATAGCCAACACAATCCAACTATCCAACCTGGCCTAATACCTCTCTATACCTTTCCTATGCCTTTTAATTCATGAAACTGTCCCAACATATGCATTCCCATTGTGTTGACTATGTTTTCATGGCTTACAGTTCTCTATTAGTTTCCTTGTTATTTGTATGTCACATATGTTAGGTTTTTGTTGTAAAGCTGACCACAGTAAGATATTTCATGAAAAAGAACTGAAATAGAGATGAAATTTATTTCCTGCGTAAGCAAATTGTTTATACATGTTTTAGTTTGTAGTGATTAGTATTGCTATAATTCTTTAGGAAGGAAGCTTTTACAAGCTGGTTCTTCAACATGAAACTTACAACAATTACAAAATAGGCATCTTGCTGGTAGGTGGAGAAAATGTATAATAAATTACATAAAATGTTTTGGATAAGCAAGGTCTAGAAAGTGTACGTAGCACTTTCACCTACATTCTATTAGGTATAACTCGAAGTGCATAGCTCTGTATATAACTGTACAGAAAAGATAGTAGAAAAATGTAGCTGATCATATTTCCAGTGCTAAAATTCAAACAGCAAATTCAACTATATGGTAAGAGATTGCAACCTCAATGAGTTTTTTTGTTTTTGTTTTTGTTTTTTTTTGATGGAAATAATACAATGGTCAGGTTCACAGTTATCAAGCTTAAATAAAATGTGTATTAATATGAACATAGAATAAATTATATACACAAATGGTGTTAAAAGCATCAGGCTTTGTGATCTATCATCTGTACTTTTGATTGTATTGTTCATTTTATTACAACTTTGAAAGGAATGCAACTTTTTTAATTGAATCATAAAAAGCTTGCTTCACTTGTTTGTTTCTTAGTGTGTAAATAAAGGGATTCAACATTGGTGAAATAGAAGTAATAAGGAGTGAAACTCCTTTATTAATAGTCACTTCATCCTTGGCTGAAGGTTTGACATAAATGAAGATGCAGCTTCCATAAGTAATGGATACAACAATCATATGAGAAGAACATGTGGAAAAGGCCTTTTTCTTTTGTTGGGCTGAGGGAAATGTTAGAATAGTTCTGATGATATAAATGTATGAAAGCACTACACACAAGAGGGTGACGATGAATGTCAACACAGCACACACTATCACCAACTGTTCTATCAACCATGTGTCTGAACATGAGATCTTCAAGAGAGGAGATGCATCACAGCAAAAATGATCAACGATATTTGAGCCGCAGAATTCAAGGCCCAAACCAAGGCAAATAGGTGGGAGAATGATGAACAGTGCCACTAACCAACAAGAGACAATGAAACTCTTGCAGACTCTGCTGTTCATGATGTTCATGTAATGAAGTGGTTTACAGATAGCCACATAACGATCATAGGACATTATAGCCAGGAGATAAAATTCTGTAACTGCAAAGAGATCTGTAAACAGCAGTTGACTGACACAAGCCACATAGCTAATAGACTTGTCCCCAGATGATATGCTGTACAAAAATCTGGGAACACATGCTGTCATGAAGAAAATTTCTAAGAATGAGAAATTTTGTAGGAAAAGATACATTGGTGTCTTAAGGTGAGAATCAGTGAAAGTCAGAGTGATGATGGTTAGGTTTCCAGATACACTCAATATGTAGGTAACAAACAGAAAGGTAAAAAGCAGAATTTTTAGGCAAATGTCATCTGTCAGTCCCAGCAAGATGAAGGTTGTTACTGTTTGGTTTCACATCCTTGATGATTTTCTCTTACCCAGATGGTTAGGTTTCCAGATACACTCAATATGTAGGTAACGAACAGAAAGGTAAAAAGCAGAATTTTTAGGCAAATGTCATCTGTCAGTCCCAGCAAGATGAAGGTTGTTACTGTTTGGTTTCACATCCTTGATTATTTTCTCTTACCCAAACTGTTTGAAACAATAAGAAAAACATTATGTGTAAAATTCCAGAGTTTAGTGTTCTAACTTGAAAATATTTAAACTTACGCATCCTTCCTGTCCCACTGGTTAGTGGAGAAGGAAGCACACAATACATATTGATGTTTGATCACCACCTATTTATGTATTTAAGTACTTATTTATTTTGTTTTAAGATTTATTTTTTCTCATTAGCTTTATTGAAATCAATAATTATATAGCATATTAAAAATTTCAGACACATTGAAATGTGAAAGATATAAGATGTAGACAGAGTGAATTTTAGACAAATAGTTCTAAAATTAATACATAGCACAAAGTTAATAATAGATTGCACATTGTAAATAAATTATTTACAAACTTCAATGAATATAACAATAAAAGTTGTCTAATTATAAAAATGAAGAAGAAAGAATCTACAGATCAGTTATATAATAGTTTACTTTGTGCCAAAATCAAGAAACTTTTTTTTGGCAGAACCAAGGATTGAACTCAGGCCCTTGTGCTTGCTAGGGAAGCGCTTGTCCACTGAACCATCTCCCAACCCCAAGAAACTTATATTCATATAATTAGAATTCTCAAAGTAGAAAGGGGTAGGAAATAAAGATTCAAAGTATCTGAATTTAGTTGAAATTATAGCACCACATTTCTAAGAAAATGAACATTTTGCATAAGAAATATGAATGAAATCATACCAAAATACATAAAAATGAAATTTTCCAACAGTAATTATAAAGAATAAAATGATAGACATAGCATGGAACAGGTATTTTCCATGAAATATTGATATATTAAACTTCAAATACTACAGAATGTAAAGAAAAAATAATAAATTTTAAAAAATACAAAATAGGAATAAACAATTACATATTTTTACACATAAATTTAGAAATCTAACCATATACAACATTGTAGCAGGACACTCCTATCACATTTTTTTCTTATCTTTTGTTTTCATTTAGTACCATTTTTTAAAACATTTACTTGAGAGACAGTAGAACAGTAATTGATATGACATGACAAGTAGTATGTATTTGACTGACCTGGTCAAATACAAAAGTTATATTTCTTATTCTATAAATCTTGCTTTATCTTGGTCTTAACTATCCAGTATAAAAATGATGTATAAAAATTAAAGTCATATTAATATGTTGAGCTATAAAAGGCTCAAATCCACAATTTCTGACATCGCCAGTCCTATGGATAGCCCACCTCTATTATGTATTACTGTATTGGATTATTGGACTGTATTGGATTATTTTTCTGAATTCACACATCTACAATATTTAAATGACAGTGGAATACCCATCTCTGACAAAACTAAGCAAAAAAAGGGGGATATAAATGAAGTACCATTTCATTTTTGTATATACAAAATAGTTAGGTTAGATACACAGCTACCTTCTCTTAATTCAGTGAGAAGAAAGATTTATACTAATAGTATTTGGGCAGGATATCATGTCTGCAACTTGTACTATGAATAACTACTATGAAGAGAACGATATGCAATGTATTAATTATTGAACCGGTCCTATTAATCAGTTTTGAAACTTTCTCATTGCTATTTGTTTCTCAGTAAAATTAATAAAAAAGAAAAAAAATCATTAAAGTATATACATAAAAAAACTTTGTTCTATGCAGAACAAAATTAAATTATATCTTATTCTATATCAGAAAAAAAGAGCAAGCGGGTAAGAAACTAGACTCATTAATTCAAAGGACTAAAAAAAAAATATGTCCTCATTGAATTTTATACTTAGCAAACATAACACTGAAAACTAAAAGTGAAATATTTTCCAGTTATAAAAACTCGAAATATTCTAATACCTCCAGATGTAGCATATAGAAAATAGAAAAGAGCATAATCCAGAAGGCAAGAGAAGTTGCTGTATGGTCCTGGATAAAGATTAAAGAGCTCTCAAAGGGTCGTTATGCATAACTATGTAAAATACAATTATATTAGATGAACCCATTTTAAAGTTCGTCAAACATTTCCACACAACAGTAGCAATCTTATGTCAGGTCATATATGTATATGTTTGTGTGTTGTGTGTTTGTATGTAAAGGACAAGGAAGAAGTAGTACAAAGTCAATGGAACATTGAAATATACTTTTTAAATTTTCTAATACTAGAAGAAAATATCATATCATGTCTTACAACTTGATTGTATGTCAAAGATACAGTATGCATCATAAAAAATTTAAATTAAACAATATTCAGAACTTAATTAAATATTAATTAATTCAAAATTAAATTAAATATTTCAAAACACTATTCCAAAATTAAAGTTAAATAATGAGTCCAACTAAGAGGCCAGAATGTTGTGCATCTTAAGTATGTATCTTTGATTAATTCAGAGTACTCACATAGTGTTTGAATAGGTTAATGTTTACAAAAATATCAACTAAGAAAAGGTTTTCATGATAGTAAAGAATTACTAACAATAAAACACAACAGAAATACTGGAGTGGCATTTACTTTACCAGCCTTTCTAACAGTTTTGGGGTAGGATATTGCACAAAGTTCTAGTATGTTGTGCACATGGACAGATTCCACTACACTTACTGGTGGTCAGGTGTCACTTACAGGACTGAACTACTGTGATTTACTTGATATCCACCCTGTTGACCCCGACAAAATCATGACTCATAGAGTGCAAGAGAAGTCCATTTGTAGAGTATACTGGTGAAAATATTTTGCTGTTTGAACAAAAGAATAATTGAGAGACTGCTATTGTATACCTCTTATTCTCCTCTGTTTGTTTGCCGTATTTGGTGTGTTCTTTGCATTCTCATTCATAGAGTTTGATCATTTTGATCCCTCTCTAGAATATCTTTTAGGAGTCTGTAAAAGGTTGGCTTTGTCATCACAAAATTCTTTAGTTGTTCTTTGTCATGTAAATATTTCACTTCTCCATCCACCTTGAAAGAGTTTTAGAGGGTATGCCAGTCTGGTTTAGAATTTACTTTCTTTCAAGACTTGTAGATTTTTACTCCATCCTCTTCTTGACTTGATGGTTTTAAAGAGAAATATGCCATTATTCTGATGGGTTTTTCTTTAAATGTGATCTGTTTCTTTTCTTTACCAACTTTTATTATACTATTCCTGTGCTGAATTTCTGGGATCTTTATTATTGGCTGTCTGGATGCTGCTTTAATTGGATTGATGTTATTTGGAGTTCTATATGCTTAAATTACATGAACTTCAGATCGTTTCCCTGTATTGGTAAGTTTTTTGTTATTACTTCTGTGCATATTTTATATGATTTGTATTGACTCATTCTTTCTCATTGATGCCTATTAGTCTTTGTTCATCTTTGCATCATGTTACAGATGTTGAGTTATTTTTTTCCTGCAACCTAGTTATTTTTTAGAAATTTCTTTTTGCCATTTCACTACCTGCAATGGTGTCTTCAAGATCTGAAAGTCTATTTTCACTTTCATTCATATGGTTTTGCCAGCTTGTGATTGAGGTTTTAATTTTCTGTAAAGCACTTTGAATCTGCTTCATGTATTCTATTTCTTTCCTATATTGCTCATTCAAGGATTCCATCATTTTTGTATTCTCCTTTTTTTATCAGTGTCTTCTTTAGAAGCATTTGGTACTTCTGTCATTATAGTTATTTCTTTTCTTTTTTTTACTTCAGAGATTATTTCTGATCTTATTTCCTCTATATTTTTCTGCAGTTGTTTCTTTAATCATACTTAAAGAAATTTATTTAAAGAATATATTATCTCACCAATTTCAGGCATGTGATTTCCAATTTCTTCTGTGCTATTATCTCATCCATTTATCCTGTGTGGGCTTAGGACCTGAGAATGAATTTTGCTCCTTCTCTTTGTTATTTTGTATAGCATTGACTTCTGATCTTTGGTGTAGAGCCTTGCTAAAGTTATTATTTTAACATCAGGTCTGGATCTACCAAGTTCAACTTGTCCAGGTAGGTGTGGCTTGCACAGCTTGCTGCTGTGCTCTACTTCTTTCTGCTGCAGCCCATGGATCACTTCCTATTTATGTGATACAAAGCACTTTCATTTGACTTACACATTTCATAGTGTTGCTTCTAATGCAACTACAAGCTGTTTTGCTTGTGAGTTCAATACATAACCCTAGAAACATTCAAAACTTTACCTTTGAAGAAGTTTCCTTTGTTTCAGAAATTTTTCTTTAATTTCATATTCACAGACATAGATACGTAAGATTTTTTCCAGAATATACAAGGTGGTCTTTGTTTAAAAATCATATTCTGCCTCATCATTTATCATTAGTCCTAAAAGAAGTAATGTTTAACTTTATTCTAAATATAGATTATGATATTATAATGGCATTAGAAGTTTATTTAGCTAATTCCAACTTAATTGTATGGATGACCTATAAAGAAACTTTCTTTGTGGTTAAATAATATAAGAAGGTTATATGTTAGGTGTGCATCTGAATTAAGTGGTAATTACTTGCAAAAAAATCCTCATATTATAGTTTATTTGACAGTGAATACAGTTCATATTCTGGGTCTCACTACACAGATTGGACTTGTTTTGATCTTGTTTTCAGCTTTCCAAGTGCTGGGACTACAAGCTCGCACCACCATGTCCACTCTCAGTTGCTCTCTCAGGGCATCCAGGGGCCAGAATGGCACTCTGGGCATCAAACCCCAGTTGAAACCCTGTGCCTTCCTGAGCAGGTGCTTTATCCACTGAGCTAGCTGGCTGGGTCACTGGTGCTTGTCACATAGAAGCTGGATATATCTGCCCTGCTTGTTATAGAAAAGTGTTTGATATTTTACTAATAAATTATTTTGATATTCAGTATTTCACATCTTTTTTATACTTGGGATCTTATACTTATGTAAGTATATCCTTATACTCAGGACCTTGTGCTTGCCAGGCAGGTACTTATACCAATGAGCTATCTTCCCAGCCAATATTTCACATCTTATTTGCAAGAAAATGAATTAATTAAGCTCTACGTTAGAACTGTGGATGGCAAAGTACAAAACATTATTATAAGCATACAGTTCTTTTTGGAGAGAAACCAGAAAAAAAAGACAGACAGACAGACGGACAGAGAGAATTTTATAATAATTTCTAGTTCCCTCCATTTTAAGGTGTGAAGTAATTTCCCAATGAAAAATACAGTTTGATATATACTTATTTCTTGTAAACTATATCCACATGAAACTCACAGGTGTGTTTTGGAAGGTTGGGATAATAGAAGCTTGTTGAGTCTATAGGACAAGTGTCAGCACTAGATTATTATACACAGGAAAGTACCTGTAATGTAAAGCATCTTTACACAAAAAAATGCTAACCCAGGCTCTGGGGCAGATGTCACTAGCTAGGAACCAGCTACTTTCTTCGATAGGATCACATAAGAATTAACTTGTCCAAACCAAATGAGGAAAATCTAAAGCTCTCTGCATTTTCCTGTGTCATAACTAATGAGCAGCATCCCACATTCCAAAACTATCTTGCTCCTCAGTACATATTTTCTACAATATCTGAATAATAAATGAATGTTCTGATGAGTCAATTTAATTTAGGCATAAACTTAGTTCATTGTATTTAAAGTAAATTTGTATTTATGATGAACTTGGTAGTCAATAGAAAAAATGTTGCTAATAACTTGACACTTTCATGAAGGGATATTAAATTTTATACCTGGACATAAACATATACAGTATAAGTTGGTGAAAGTAACATTATAGGGGGGAGGGAAGGTGAGGTAGTCAAGATGGTGTTAGGCGAGTGACTTTCCCCGGATCCCCCCAAGGCTGCAGCGCTACCTGGGCGGGGGAAAAGACCCTAATTGCCCGCCTTCCTCCTCTCCCGCGTCCCTGAAGGTCTATCCTTCGCGTCCTCCCTTCACCTAGTGGGGCGGGCCAGATTCTCAGGACACAATGTCGGACTCTGAGGAGGACAGCCAGGACTGGCAACTGAAAATCGTCGTGCTGGGGGACGGCACCTCCAGGAAGACCTCCTTAGATACATGTTTTGCTCAAGAAACTTTTGGGAAACAGTACAAGCAAACTATAGGACTGCACTTCTTTTTTGAGAAGGATAACATTGCCAGGAAATTTTAATGTTACTCTTCAAGTTTGGGATATAGGAGGGCAGACAATAGGAGGAAAAATGTTGGATAAATATATCTATGGAGCACAGGGAATCCTCTTGGTATATAATATCACAAGAGCAATCTGGTCAAGCATTGGCCGTGACTCATCCACATGGATGACACAGACAAAGGAACTACAGAATAATGTACAGGACTACAAGATAAACCCTGAGAAGACTTCAATGACCACATAGGAAATACAAAGTTCATGTGTTGGTATATAAGTTTTGATCTACCTAGGTCTTAGCCATCCAGCAGAAAAGTGTAAAAGTATAAAAATGAAGTATACATCGTGAGCCCATAATATTAAGCTGAGCTGTAAATGGATATGGTCGACAATTTCTTTGAATAACTCCCTATGGTTGCAGAATGCTGGACTGTGTTGGATTGTGGTGTCGAGTTCAAGCA
>PVKA01048295.1:0-13865 GCA_004027165.1 Ctenomys sociabilis
TGATTTATAGATTTTAGTAATTCAGATAATACTTATAAAGAATCTTCTGTGTGTCAGGCACCATGCTAAGTGTTGGAGATAAATTTCTGATATTTTTTCTTTGCGCTTGTTGATGATTAAATTCAGGGCCTCACATATGCTAGGCACAGCTCAGCCACTGAGCCATACCCTAGTCAGTAATTCTTGCTTTTAAGGCATTTAGCAATTACTGGGAAAGAGATTGCCATACAAGGAGACAGGGGCTGTGTGGGCATACCCGGGCTGTTGGGTGTTAGGATGGAGAACAGATCCCGGGAAGGTGGAACTTTGAGCTGGTACTGAAGGCGAATAGAATGAATTGGGCAGAGAAAGGAGAGGGTGGGAGGGTCAAGTGTCTGAGCCAGGCTGTACAGAAGCAGGGGGTGAGAGCTAAATCTTTGGGAAAGAGTGCCTCTGTCCTGGACCCTCTTAGGCTTTCTTCCTTCTGTGGAAGGTGGTGCTCCTGCCTACCTATTCCTGTCATCCTGAAGCTCTGTGCTCTGTCAAGGCTTTGTTTCCTTTCCTCACACTATGTCTACCTCAATATTTAGTCTTACAATTGTTATGTGTAGTGAATCATGCCTAGCAAACGAGCTTGCTGTTGTTCATGCTGTATCCCCAGCTGCTCAGAGTGACTGGCAGGAGTAGGTGATCAATAACCATAACCATTGAACAAGGCAGAGAAGTACTACTAGGTCTGTGAGCTTGGAGTAGACATAGCCTGGCATGCTTTTTAATAAGACTATGAGTCTGGATTTTGGGGCCAGGGAAATGGCTCAGTGGAATAAGTGCTTCCCTGGCAAGTGCAAGGGCCTGAGTTCAATCCCTGGTTCCACCAAAAAAAAAAAAAAAGTCTGGATTTTTAAAGTTTAAAAACTTTAAGAAGTTTTTAAAGCAGGGTAGTGACATGACAAAGATTACATTTCAGAAAGATTCTTCTTGCTGCAGAGTGGGGTGAGAGTGAAGGTTTGGATGAGTGTATATGTGAGAGTATATACCGTATGTATGCATATGTGTATATGAGAGTGTATGTGTGTTGTGTATATGTACATGTGTATATATGAGACTGTATATGTGTGTTATATGTGTTTATTGAGTATGTAAATGAAGGTATGTATGTGTGAAAATATGTATGAATGTCTAGGCATGTCTATATGTTTATGTGTATATACCATGTGTTTATTTGATAGCTGTGTATGTATATATGTATTATGTTGATATATGTATGGATGTATGAGTGTGTAGATGTGTAGGTGTGTGTCTTTGCATTATATCAGCCTATGTGGTATACACACACACATACACACATATGTATCTATGAGTGTAGGTGTGTTTATGTGTGAGTGTGTGTTTATGTGTATATGTATGTTTGTGTATGGGAGAGGGTTAGGTCAGGAGCATCCTGAGAATAAAAGAACTGATGGCAGTTTGGGTTAGAGGATGGCCAGTGAGGCACAGCATCTCCAGTACCCTTGAACTCGTATCCCATCCATCATCCTTGATGGTGCTTAACAATTGGGTGCAGAAAGTGGTGGGGTCATGGCAGTCTTCTGTCTGAACGTGGGAGCGAATAAGGTGATGGGCCTGTAAGACTGAAAGGAGGAGGGTGTGTTCAGTTGTGGATATTTGAGAAGGTTTTCCTTAGAGGGTGTTTTGGTGGGGCTTGTTGAAACTGTTTCCTAAAATGATAGCTGAGCCCCACCCCCTGGCCTCTGGCTTAGATCCATTCTTTTGTCCCTGTTGTGAGAAGCTGTCATAGTGTATACTGAATAACATTACTTTCATTTTAGGCTTTTCTTGTTTTTGTTTTTTTTTTGGCCGCCACCTAGGCTTTTCTTGTTTTTACCCACTCCTTCTTCTCATTCCACCTCTTCTATTTCCCCCCCCCTTTATTTAATTTATTTTTTAATATAGGGCCAGGGGGCTGGGAGATGGCTCAGTGGAATAAGTGCTTCCCTGGCAAGTGCAAGGCCCTGAGTTCAATACCCGGTCCCGCCAAAAAAAAATAAAAAAATAAAAAAATAAAAAAAACATAGGGCCAGATACTCCAGGCTGCTTTTGAAGTTGTTGTCTTGCTGTTTTAGCCTCCCAAGTACCTGTGATTATAGGATTGTGCCAGCATGTCTAACTGTAATAAAACATTATGATTCAACTTGAACATTTTATATTTTTAAAATGTATTTTTCCTTCAGATTTACAAAATAATATTATAAAATATTTTAAAAATATAAAAGCATAATGAAAATAAAGATATACAAGATCCTATTATACCACTGTCAATATTTTGGTATATTTTCTTTTTCCTTGTTTTCCCTTTTCCCTAATCCCCAAACCTGGGTGATGCTTTCTGTGTAAATTACTGTTCTCAATTACAGAGAGCAGATAGCAGTTATAACTCAGTATCTGTGGGGAGTTGATTCCAGGAACCTGCTTCATGGATACCAAAATCCAAGATAGCACATAATCTGTAAATTATCTTCTATTTAAATTATCTCTAGATTACTTATGACACCAAATGCAGTAAATATTTGCTATATAAATATTTTTTCTACTGCATTGTTTAGGGTATAATGATAGAAAAATATCTACAGAACTTCAGTAGACACTTTTGTTTTTTGTTTTTGTTCTGTTTGATTAAGTTGGTTGATATAAAATGAAGATACAGAGGGCTTGTTGAATATATTTTTGATAGCAGCCCCTGCCCCCATTGAGCACAGACCCTCGTGCATGCCAAGTAAGTGCTTTATCACTGAGCTACACCTCTAGCCCTTCTGACTTACATATTTTTGATATCCTTACCCTTGTAAGATCTGAGTTATAATAGTGAGTTTCGCACTCAGAAGCCACCACCTTACTTGAGAATTGCTCATACAGCTATTGACTCTTAACATTTTTTCCTGCCTCTGGAAATCACAGTAAACATGGCTTCATTTTAAGTAGTACTTATTGGTGTGTTGAGCATTGATGAAGCTTCCAATTAAAAAAAAAAAAAAAAAAAAAGGCTTTCCATAGTAACAGCCCATTTAGTTTCCATAACAACTGTTAGCAACTTTTTTTTATGATTGAGGAAACTGAGCCAAGAGAGGTTAAATTGTTTGCCAGAGGCCACTTAGCTCATGGGCAGTGTAACACAGATTGAAGCAGGTTGTCTTCATGAATCTTCATTATCTGATTATGGAAGAATACCAGTGTTAATGCCCAAACCTAGCAGATAGCAGTCATACCAGCTCCTTAGACATATAGTGCACTTTCACCTGTTTGCTTCTTGCTTATTCACCTCTATGTAAGTGTCTTCTTCAGTATCAGCTCCTGTGGGAATGGGGAAGGTGTACACAAATGATGGAGAACCTTTTAGAGTTTTCAGTGATTCAAATAGCCTGCTGTGGTATGTACGCCATAGGTTTGCCATCACTCAGAGACTCATAACCCTGAGAAGAATTGTAAAATATACCTACAGACTTGTGTAGTGGATATAATACATGATTTTGAGGTATACATATAGTTCCACTCAATGCATTAGGTTTTCAGAAGAGGAATAGGATGAGAGGCAAGTCCTGAAGTGGAACCAGAAAGACTGGAGAAGTTTTACTGGTTGTAGTGTAAAATGGAAGGATCTGCCCTTTTGGAAAGGCATGGTGTCCTGTTAAGTGGAGGGAGGACTTTTTGAAGCACAGTAGGAGATAGCAGTCTTGTCTTTGTTCCATATCAATAATATTTATTTAAAAAAGTAAAGATTATAAGAGAGATAATGAATATCCTGATTTTTCTGAGTCAAAATATTTGTCTTGGTGAGGTTGTTTTGGTTGTAGGGTGTGGGTGTGGGTGGAGGTGGACTGGGAGTTGTTTCTCAAGGGAGCTGTGAAAGCACAGGTATCTTCCTCTACATTTTATATTATATTATTTTATTTTATTTAATTTATATATTTATTTATTTTTGGTCTTTTTGAGACAGGGTCTCACTATGCAGTTCAGGCTGGCCTTAGGCTCACTTTGTAGCTTAGGCTGGTCTTGAACTCACAACAATCCTCCTGCCTCAGCCTCCCAAGTGCTGGGATTACAGGCATGCGCCACCACGCCTGGCTACATTTTATATTATTTTATAATCTACATTTTTAAAATGGACTCTGGTACAGCATAAGTGCCCACTGTATTGCCACACAGTAGATACTTATAATCACTTCTAACTACACCAAGAAATGAGACCCATCTAATGCCCCTGATGTTTCTTGTGCTTTTCCCAGTTACTGCTCACCCTTGTCTAGAGTTACATAATGGTGCTCTTGTGCAGGTTTCTTTCACTTAACTTTGTCTGTGAGACTCATTTTGTTGCTCTGTATAGCTATATGCTTTTTTCTCTGTATTCACCATGGCACTAAGATCTGTTCATGTGTCCGTTGATGGATGTGTGGGTAGTTTCCAGCATGTAGGATATTAAAATTGTGCTGCAGTAAGCTATCTGTTACATATTTTGGGGAATCTATGTACTAGTTTCTGTTGGATATATGTACCTAGGAGTGAAATTGCTTGGTGATAGAAAATACAGATAAAATTTTTCTCAGCATTGCTTGAGAGTTCCAGTTCCTCCACATGATTGCCAGCACTTGCAACGCAAATTGTCTTGTATAAGAAAAGCCATAGGCCTGCCTCCCAAGATTTTTACAGACAGTACTGGGAAGTGTGGTTTACACATAGTAGAGCCTTTGTATGATTAGCCAGAGCCCTTGGTGACTTTGCTACAAGTATTTTGGTTACATAGGGAGTTTAGAAGCTGACCTCCTAGGAGATAGAGGGAGGGGGATACATGGCAGCAAAGTCCAGAATTTGGGAGACAAAAGTGGCTAGTGTTGAAGGCCATAATAAACAAATGTTTCCCTGGGAGTCAGCAAAATGGAAAGACTAAAGAGAGTGCAAAAAAGAGGAAAAAAGAGAGTGGTATAAAAGGAGGAAGAGCTAGGGTAGAGGTGGGCTGGGAGCTGCTGGTTTCAAGGGAGTCATGAAAGTAGAACCATCTCCCTCTGTACTTTATATTCGTTCATAATATGCATTAAAAAAAAGCATGGATTGATCTACTAATCCTGGCAACAACTCTAGAAGGCATATTTTGTTACAGTTGAGTAAACTGAGGCTACTTGGAGAGAGCAGCCATGTGAATTCTTTGGCTGCGAAATAGCAGAGTTGGGAATTCAAGCCTTGTACTCTGGGGTGATTAAAATATATGGTGAATGTTTAAATTTATTACAAAACAAGACACATTGCCTCTGATTTCCCTCAGATTACTTCCCCTTATTTTGAACATACTTATCTTTATTCTTGCCATTTTCTGAGCAGTTCTTTAAGTCCTGTATTGTGATTGTCTTTAGTTGACTGTTGTGGCTGCCTCAGCATCCTGAATTGATTCAAAATCAATTACTTTACATGGTCATTTTGACTTTTGGGAAGAGAAACAAAATACAAGATCCTGGTGAATAAGATGGATGAGGATGCATTGTAATGGTTTATAAGCCTGTCTTTCTGTTGGAAGACAGTGCAGTATCAGCATTCACTGTTTTGATCACCTCTCATAAAGACATGAAAGAGGACTTAGAGAGCTGATTCAGAATGTGGTAAGAATGTTGATATAGTGTGTTTGAAATGAGAAGCATATTTCGAGGGAGGATTCTTTTATTGAGGAACACCCCCCTACCCTCCCCAACCATTTCACTATATTTTTCATGGGAGACTACTTTTTAGTGGAACCGGGGATTGAACTCAGGTGCTTGCGCTTTCCAGGCAAGTGCTTACCCGGCCCAAAAATATCTGAGCTGATTTTTTTTTTTTTCAGAACCGGGGATTGAATTCAGGCCCTTGCACTTGCCAGGGAAGCATCCCACTGAACCATCTCTCCAGCCCCACCTTATAGAAGTGCTGGGGTCCACAGTCTTCTTACTGATGTTCAGGATGTAGCCTTTGTTGAGATTTCTTGTGGTTTAATCTCTTCTTACCCAGAGTCAGATAATCTCGATGGATTTTTTTTTTCCTGAGAGTTAAGAGCTTTAGAATTAAGAGAATAGACTGTGATGTTTAGCTGACTTTTATTCAAACTGTTTCCACACATTTCTAGCTATTTTTGGTGTTAAGTGTTTGAATTTTCAAACTGTATCAAGACTACCTACCTCATAGTGCAGTTGTAGGAAGTCCGTGGAGTGTTTGTGAAGGACCTGGGATTGATTGGATGAATGTGTAGTTAGGGGTGCAGTAGTGTAAGTCCCTGACTTAAGAACGTTTGTAAGTCAGATTCATTTGTAAGTCCAACAAAATGAGTCCTTTGTCCTATAAAATTTGTCCTATAAACTTTTGATACAAATATTCAATATAAAGCAATAAAAAACTAAATATATGTGCTAATACTGTAAGTGAACACAGCAGATACACAAGCTACTTCTGCAATTTGTTTGCATCTATGAATGTTTATAATGCAAGGTTTGTATCTGTGAAAGTTCATAATTTTTGAACAAATGTTTGTAAGTTGGGGATTTACTTTAAATGATTGTCCTTAGTGTTCTGGGAGGCACTGACTTGAGCTTCTTTTTATAGTATTTTTGTCCACGTCTTCATTTTGGCAAAGCTAGTCAGCTCCGTCCTATTTTTGTGTGGTGGCTCAGATATTGAAAGTGATTGAATATCTGGAAGATTTTGAACAAAAGCCATCCCCTAATTGAAGTAGGCTGTGTCTGGAATTTTCATGAATTGTTGAGGGACAGAAGCGGTTCAGCAGCCATTGTTCTGATAGGGGCTCCAACCTGGGCAGCTTGGATTTCTTCCCTCTCCCTTGTTCTCTTGTCCCCTTCCTTCCTTCCTCTGCCTCCCTCCATCCCTGTCTTCCCTGATCCCTCTCTACTCCTTTTCCTTCCTTCATAATAATGACTCTGTCCTTTTCCAGCCCAGGACAGGAGCCCTCCTGAGATCTGCACTCCATACAACCACATTGAATGACTTTCTGGTAAATGTTATAGATATTTCAAAAACTAGACTTCATGAAACATTTTCCATAAATCAATGTTTGCGAACACACTACAGAAAATAAACTGATTTTTGCAAGCCATCATGACAAGTATTAGGTATCCAATAATAGCTTTCATATTTTCTTTAGAAGTCAAATTCAGTTCATTCAAAGTGAGTATTCTCCTTAAAACAATTCTGGGCATCTATCAAATCAAACTAGGATAGAGAGATTGTTATTTTCTCTTTTTTTCTGATAAAGGTATTACAGAGGTGAAACTTGTTATTCTTGTGCTGTACAGTCTGTGAGAAATGTTCTGCACATATTTCTAAAAGCCATTTTTGTTGTTGATGCAGCTCTGATTGATTGTTCTGCTGTGTATTGGTCCCTACCCCAGATGAGGCACAGGTTGGGGCCTAGGTAAGCTTTGAGGTAGAAATCCTTTAGCTAGCATGTGGAGTGAGATGTGGGGTGTGGGGGCCGACACTGACCTTTGGGATTGGAGCTAAAACCACATTTCTTGCTGCCTGGGTTTAAGTGTTTGTCTTCTTATCCTGCTTGCCAGCCTCCTCCTTTACTCTGTCCAATGACTGCCTTCTCTAGTAACTAAAGCTAGGAGTATGTTGTTGTGTTCCAGAATTTGAAAATCCAATTCTGGTTTGATTCATGTTTTTCTGAATTTCTGTTTGGTGCACATGCTTGGCTCTTCCTTAATCTTGTGATGAAAGGTAATAAGCGATAGCCACAGAGCAGTTCTGGTCTTCAAATGCTGTTTCCATTATAGATGGTGTCAAGGAGTCCAGTTATCAAAAGGGTGCCAAAGGCCAAAGTGGACTTGGAGCTTGCTTAGTTCCTTTGGCCCTCAGCCTTGAGACTCATCTGATGTAATTGAATAGGGTTGGATGTTAGCTTCTTACTCTGCCTTTGTTTATGGTGAACTCTAGCTGGACATTTATGTTTATGATAGCAGTACTATATTAATGTTTTATATTGCTGTTCTTAATTTCATTCCAATGGATTCTAATTTATAATCTATTTTATTACCATAGTAAAGTTACATATACTGTAGTTTTCACTTAACTGTATATGTCTGAGAAATAGTGCTCAGATTATTCCTGATGGAGATGAATTTTATTTGAGAAATATTTCATGCTAAGTAATTTATTGCTGATTTTACAGGTTGTGCCTTAGAGATGTGGTTTGAAAGTAGTATGAGTATTTTCAAAAATGAAATGACTATACAATTATGTTTATTCAATTATGAATCTATTTTAAAGTCTAGGAATAATAAATCCAAGCAAATATAAAAACTGGCTTTAGTCCCATTTTTCTGTAAGAATATTTATTGTAGCATTCATTCACTGTTCACTTTATATTTATGCAAATAACCTGCAGATAACCCACTAACCCATCATTAGAGAAAGGAGTACTTAAGCTGTGCATCATACAATAGATTTCAGTGACACAGTAAAGACAGTGGAATTACATTCAAGAGTGCTGATATGGGGATTTCCAAAGTGTATTATTAAATTAAAAACAAACAGAGCACAGAACAGACAATATAGTATGATCCTATTTGTGTGATTTTAGAAATATATACATACAAACTATTTCTATAAAATGTTACAGAAAGATAGTATTTATAGAAATGGTTGGGTGATAGAGAGAATAGAATTATATGTGTAAAAATTTTATGTTTCCTGTAATGGAGGGCTTTTTTTCCCCTGCAGTGTTAGAAATCAGAGCCGAGGCCTCATGCATGGTAGGCAAGTGGTATAATACAAGCAAAGTAGTACTAACACCTATTGGTTTTGTTTGTGGTGCTGAGGATTGATTGCACCGAGCTACATCCTGGCCCCTTAAAATTTTTGTGTGTGTATGTATGTATGTATGTATTTATGTATTTATTTATTTATTTAGATAGGGTCTCACTAAGTTTCTAAGTTTCCCAGGCTGAGGTTGAACTTGCTGTCTTAAGTCAACCCCAGAGTGCTGAGGTTACGGGTGTGTGCCACCACACCTGGCTCTAAATTTGAAAACCTGAATGATTTATTTTATTGTTAGTTTTTTAAAAAAGGTAACTATGATAAGTCCTTCGTTGCTTACTAGGTATTCCCCTTTAATTTTTTTGTGATTTATAATATTTCATCTTTAACATTGCAGCCCACCTGTTAAGGATGTCACATCATTGCCTCTGTGATGTGAGAATTATACATTTCTAGCTTTCATTACTTTGTGTAGATTTGAGTGAGAATGTGAGTATTCTTTCAGCTTGAAGAACTTCAACATTCCTCACAGTACTGGTCTGCTGGCAGCATGTTTTCTCAGCTTTTGTTTGTTGAGGAAGTCTTTACATCACTAGATGTGAAATTGTAGGCTGGCAGCTTTACTTGCAGCACTTTAAAGATGGGGCTACAGCCTGCCTTTTTGGAGGTGGGAGGGGTCACCTCCTACTGTTTTTTGTTCCCCTAGCATATAATGTGTTGTGTCTCCTCCACCCCCTCTCTTTTTTGAGGTTTTCTCTTTATTATTGGCCATTAGTTGTGCTTTGGTATAGTGTCATTAGCCTGCTTGTAGCTTGTTGAGATTCTTAGCTCTGTAGAATTAGTCTTCAACAAAATTTTGAACAATGTATTATCATTTTTCAGCTTTTTTCCTGTTTCTTCTTCTGTACTTTCTCAGTCTTCTTGTTACATTTACTTTAGAGTGTTGCTGTTATCCCCAGAGACCCCTTTTCCTGTGCACTTTAGCCTGTCTGCCACATAGCTGTTGTGCTGTCTTCACACTTGTACAGATCTTACATAGCTCATCTCATGTACTTTTCTTTTCAGATAACATATTTTCCTCTAGTAATTCCATCTGGACCTTTATAGTTTTGTTTCTTTATGTTCACGTTGTCCTAAGTCCTTTTACACATTCATTATGCTAGCTTAAAGATTATTTGTTATTTCAGCCTCATTGTAATTTCCAGTTCTGTTTTTGTTGATTGAATTGCTTTTGGTTGTGGTTCACATTTTTCTGCTTTTATGTATGTCTAGTAATTTTAGTTGGATGATGGACCATAGTGATATAGTGACTGTTGCATTGTTGAGTGATTGGCTTTTTTTGGTCATAATTTAAACAACAGCCCTGAGTTGTGTCTTGGCAGGAAGTTCATTTACTTATTAATGTGCTTCATTCTTTTAAGTATTGCTTTCTATCTTTTTGGAATCAAGTCTAGGTCAGAAATTGGCAAATGGTGGCCTCTGGCCAGATGTGGCCCTTGCTTATTTTTGTAGTCTTTCACAACACAGCCGTGTCATTTATGTATTGATTGTGGTGCTTTCATGCTGCAGGGCAAAGCTGGGTCATTGAGACAGACTGTATGGCTCATGAAGCTTAGAATATTTACTCTTCCCTTTGTAGAGAAATCTGAGGACACTTTCCTAAAGGAGCCTACACTCTTGGTCTAGGTTAGCTCTGAGCCCAGCTGTGGCCTTGTTGTAGTCTCTGGATATTCATTCAATCACCTAACTGTTTAATTCTGATTTCTTGGAATCTGTATCTTTCTTACTACTTGTTTTCCTCTTCAACAACTGTTTGCCTGGCTTCTTGGAGTCTCACCAGCAGCATGTTTGGCTTAGCATGCAGTCAGGGACCTGTGGGGCCCCTACAGGTTTCTGGAGCTTCTTCCCTGTGAACATTCTCTTTATGGGTATTTTGCCCACCAGTTTCAGCTGCTCCAGCTGCTTGATTAATGCTGGCCTCTGTCTCTTTAGCTCAGGGACTTTCCATTCTCTGCTTAGGCCCTGTCTTTCCATATTGAAAGCTCAGTTACCATGGGGTTCACATTTGTTTTCTTTCTCAGGGATTATGTTCTAGAGTGGCATATTCTTTTTTTTTTTTTTTTTTTTTTCCGTTTGCAGGTTGAACTCAGGCCTTTTTGCTTGCCAGGGAAGTGCTTATTCTACTGAGCTGTTTCCCTGGCCCCCAAGAGTGGCATATTGTTGATGTCTGAAAAATATCTTACATATTTGCTCATTTTCTAGGTATATCTGGTATGAATGCTAATACTGCTTATTCTGTTTTTCTTGTAAATGGTGGTCCCTCTAGTGTGATATTGAAGAGCTTGATCTACCTTTTACTAAATACTTGACAATTAATTATTTATAATTAATAAGTTATGGGCTGGGAAGATAGCTCTGCAGTCCAAGTGCCAGCCTGCTAAATGCAAGGACCTGGGTTTGATCCTTAGTACCACATGCCATGCTGGCCCTCTAGGTAGGTCTTGCCAGCCACAGAAACTGGGTATGGTTTTGCATGGGTGTAATCCCAGTGCTGGGGAAGTTGGGACAGGAGGATCATGGATCATTATGAGTTTGAGCTGCGCCATACTGAAACCCTATACTAAATAAATAAATAAATCAATAAAAGATAAAAAAATTAACAAGTTGTTATGTATTGGACTTGTTCTTTTTTGAGGGAGGGTGCATACTGGGAATTAAACTCAGGACCTCGTGCTTACAAGGTAGGTGCTGTGCCATCTAGCTACATTTCTGACTCTCATGGACTTGTTCTTTTGTTGAATCTAACATTCCCCCCAGTGGAGTTTTATTTTCCAACTTATACTGTACTGGCATCAAAGGTTAAGGTTGCTTGGTGTACAAATTAGTAGTGCAGATTAAAGTATGGAGAAGTTTGGTGTGTATGGTCCTCAGACAGACAGTCTGCTGGACTAGAGGTCAGTAGAATTCTTTCTCTCCACAGAAGTATTTGCCTCTCATTTAGGCTTTGTAAATCCAGGATGGTCAAAGGCGAAACTGAAAAAAGGCTGTTAAACATGCAGGAGGATTTAAGATCTAAGTATCAAATCCTTTCCTGGTTGGTGTTACATATCAAGACTGGGCACTTTGTCACGCAGCCTTCTGAGTTCTGGATTTGACTTGCACTTTGAGGGCTTAGTTAATTATACAAAATCCTTTTTTGGCATCAGCAGCCCTTAAAGCCCTGGGAGGAATTGTCCAGCAGTGCTCTTCACTTACTGCCTTTATTTAGGAAGAACTTTTCTCACCTCACTTTTTTAATTTTTTTTTTATTTAAAATCATGAAACATGTGTTTACAATTCCATCACTATTTGTAGAGAACATTTCAGTACCCTTGCTCTGGTCAGGAAAGGGAACATTGCAGCACCTTGAAGTCTTTGATGTGTCCCATCCTCATCACTACTCACTGTCCCTCCAGCAGGCAAATGCATCTCTTTTGGTTTTTAGTAGTAGTTACTTTTTCTTCTCTCCCTTCCTTAATTCTTACCTTTCTTTTCCTTTTATAGGAGATTGAATCCAATACCTTTGCACTAAAGGCTTTTTTATTTTTTAAGTTTGAAACAGAATCTTGCTAAGTTGCTAAATTGTCTAGCTAAGCTCAGACTTGTTATCCACCTGCCTCAGCCTCTCAGAGTACTGGCATTACAGTTGGATCCTGGCTATTTTTTCCCTTTTATTAATGGTTTTTATACCTATGCATGCATCTCTAAAAATTATACTTCAGCCGGGCGTGGTGGCGCATGCTTGTAATCCCAGCACTCGGGAGGCTGAGGCAGGAGGATTGTTGTGAGTTCGAGACCACCCTGAGCTACAAAGTGAGCTTAAAGCCAGCCTGAACTGCATAGCGAGACCCTGTCTCAAAAAGACAAAAAAAAAAAAAATAAAAAAAAAATAAAAAATAAAAAAAAATAAAAATAAAAATTATACTTCAGTTTTGCCTCTTTTGAAGTTTATATAAATGATAGACTGCACTTAATTTTTGTGTTGCTCATTTCTTTGTTTTTTTTTTTTCATACGCTTAGTACAGGTCTACAAGGTCTCACTACACAAACTGGATTCATAGTGATTCTCCTGTTTTCAGCCTCCCAAGTCCTGGGATTATAGGCATGTGCCACCATACCCAGTCTTAGTTGCCATCTCAGGTGCCCTGGGAGGTGGGATTGACATGGGATTGAACCCTGGTACCCCTCATTTGCCTAAGCAGGCCCTTTAATCCACTGAGCTATCTGGCCGGCCCTGTGTTGCTCATTTCTTTAATATATTTATAGGAATCACCCAAGGGATAGAATATATATGTAACTAATTTATTTTGACTTCTGTGTAAGATCTCATTACATGTATGTATCACTGTATATTTCCATTGCTGCACAGTGTTGAATTGAGAATGTGTGTGTGTGTGTGTGTGTGTGTGTGTATTCTATAGACTTATAAATAGGCATAGGGTAATTGCAATTACATGGTATTTGAATGTTTTCTTTTTTAAAATGCCTGCTCATGTCTTTTAACCTGTTTTTCTGTTGTGTTTTTCTGACTAATTTTAAGAGCTTTTATATATTTTGGAGATGTATAATGAATACCTTTCCACTCTGATGGCTGTTTTTTCATGTTTTTTTTTTCTTTTTTCTTTTTTTTGTATTTTTAGGGAAAGGTGTTCAGAGTCTCACTACTAGATAGGACTCTAGTGATCTGCCTGTTTATAGCTTTCCAAGAGCTGGGATTATAGGTGTGTGCCACCACACCCAGTCTCAATTACTGTCTCAACGCCTCTGTGGGCAGGGCTGGCATGGCAGGCCTAGGGATTGAACCCAATCCCCTGCATCTGCTTGCAAGTACTATAATCTGTTGAGCTATTTGACTGGCCCTCATGATATTTTTATATTTCAGTTTTTTTTTTTTTTTCTGGAACCAGGGATTGAACTCAGGCCCTTGTGCTTGCCAGGGAAGTGCTTATTCCACTGAGCCATCTTCCCAGCCTCTATAGTTCAGTTTTTTTTTTTTTTTTTTTTTTTTTTTTTTTTTTTTTTTTTTTTTTTTTTTTTTTTTTTTTTTTTTTTTTTTTTTTTTT
>PVKA01048297.1:0-13864 GCA_004027165.1 Ctenomys sociabilis
AAGAATATATTTTGTGGGCTTGTATTTTGCATTTGGAGCCTGGCCATAGATGCATGCTTGTAAAGAAATGAGCTGAAAAGTCAGAGGTTTGTGAGACGTGTGTGTGTGTGTGTGTGTGTGTGTGTGTATTGATTTGTGCATCTAGTTTGATGAGTCATCTGTGATGAGGCATTAAATATAAGGACCATTAAAAAGTAGCCTGCATTTTATTGGTCAATTTCTTATAACAGAGGCTTTTAAAAAGCCAATTCATAAGGTAGAATGTTGTTTCCAAGGAATATGTCTAAAGTTTTATGAGTGAGGGGAGTTCTGAACATTTGTGCTGTTTACAGAGGATGGTATTAAAAGAAACAGTAAAAAAAAAATCCCAAATGTTGTGGTGGTGTGCTTCAAAGTAAAAGCCACATCATAGTCCCTAAGTGATGAGTTAGGTTACAGCGACAGGGGAAGCTCCTAGAATAATAAAGGCGTGATAAGGTTTTAGTAAAGTATAATTAAGGAGGAGTAGGAAAAGGGGTACCATTGAGTCCTATTGCAGGCGGTCTTCAGAGTCTGCTAGGCAATATTTATTTTAGGGAAGTCCCAAAAAAGCCAGACAACAACCAAAAGTTTTAGTCTCAATGACTATGTAAACCCGATAGACCCCTTTAGATTGTCTGTTAAACACAAATCGTACTTTAAACTGTGTATTTTAATCTTCTAGTTTTTCTTGTTGTAATATCCCTATCATGATCTTTTTCTAATTTGAGAAAGAATAACAAAAATATCCAATACTTTAAAACCTGAGACTATGAGACTAATAGTTACTTGTTGATCACCGTCTTTTATCACCTCCAGAAAAGATCCTCTGATTACTTAAATTCATTTTTATTTTTTATTTATGTATTTTTTATTTTATTTGCTGTGGATTTTTGCTGTCCGTGTGCGACATAACTTAAATGTTACTTCCCCTTTACCCTAGGTCTCCTGGACCTTTCTCCCTTGCAGAAGATCTCCTAGTATGTACAAGCTCATTGCTTGTACTTTGCCTTACTTAGATGAGAGACAACATACAGTATTGAAGCTTGTGTGTCTGATTGATTTTACTCAACAGTATATTTTCCCACAAATGTCTCATTTATCCTTTATAGCCAAGTAGAGTTGCAGTCTAGATAGATAGCATATTTTCTTCATCTTTTCAACTTTTGGTGAGTGCCCAGGCAGCTCCAGAGCAGGATTTAGAGATTGTAAGTTGTGTTGCTATAAAAACATGGATATGCATGCATTGTGGATGTCTTTACTATTTTGGGAAGAAACCTAGAAGGAGAATACCGGTGTCAAATGGGGTTTCTAGTTTGAATTCTTTGAGGAATCTCCACACTGACTTCTTTCATGGTTGTGACAGTTCAGAGTCCCATCAGTAATGTAGATTTCCCACCCACCCATCCCAGCTGGTCAGAATTTGTTATTCTTTGACTTCTTTTTTCTTTTCTTTCCTTCCTTCCTTCCTTCCTTCCTTCCTTCCTTCCTTCCTTCCTTCCTTCCTTCCTTCCTTCCTTCCTTCCTTCCTTCCTTCCTTCCTTCCTTCTTTCTTTCTTTCTTTCTTTCTTTTTGTATTTTAGGGCAGAATCCACAAGGGTGTTCATGGTCTCACTACTAGATTTGACTCCTAGTGATCTGCCTGTTTACAATCTCTTGAGAGTTGGGATTACAGGTGTGCACCACCACATCCTGTCTCAATTGCCATTTCGGGCCCTGGGGTCAGGCCCGGGCATCGAACCCCACGCTCCTGCACCTGTTTTTAATCTTCTGAGCTATTTGGCTGGACCTATTCTTTGACTTCTTAATGATGAAATTTTAACATTGTTTTACTTTGTATTTCTGTAGTGAACAGAGATGTTAAAGATTTTTTTTAAATGTTTATTGGCCATTTGTGCTTCTTTTGAGAAGCATGCTGCTGAGTGATATTGCTGGCCCTGTTTCCGTATGATTTTAGGATTGTTTTCTCTAGCTTTGTGAGGAATGTTGTTGGTATTTTGATTGAAGTATCTGTTCATTTTCCTTGTCCATTTGTTGATTGGATCTTTTGGAAGATCTAAGTTTTTTGAGTTCTTTACATATTCTAGATATTAATACACTGAGGAATAGGTGGCACATATTTTTCTCATTTTGTAGGTTGTCTCTTCACTGTACTAATTATTTCCTTTGTTATATAGAAGCTTCCTAATTTGACATAATCTTACTTGATTGTTGCTGTTATTTCTTGTGCAGTGGGAGTTCTGGTCAGAAAGACTTTTTCTGAACCTGTAATTTTGAGTGTTTTACCTCACTTTTATTCCCTAAGTAGGTTCAGTGTTTCTGTTTTAATGTTTAGATCTTTGATCTCTTGATTTTCCTCTAGTACATGATGAGAGATACGGGTCCGGCTCCAGTCTTCTGCACATAGATAGCCAATTCTCCTAGCACCATTTGTTGAATAAGCCATCTTTCTTCCAATATAAGTTTTTTGGCCCAGTGTCTGGGAATGTTTCTGTCTCCTTAGTTGAGTCATATGTCTATGCCAGTACTGTGCTAGGTTTGTTTGCTTGCTTTTTACATTACTGTTATTATGTAGTGTACTTTGGAAGTCTGATATTGATACCTCCTGATTTCTTCTTGTTGCCCAAAGTTGCTTTTACTATTCTTATTTTCTGTTTTCATATAATTTTATTTTATTATTATTGTTGTTTTGCAATATTGGGGATCAGACTTGGGATGTTGCACTTGCCAGGCGGGTGCTTATGCTGCTGTGTTCTATCCCTGGCCCTGTTCCTGTATAATTTGAGAATTGTTTTCTCTAGCTCTGTGAGGAATATTGTTGGTATTTTGTTTGGAATTACATTCAGTCTTGTATATATTTTTGGGGAGTGTGGCCATTTTAACAAAACTGGTCTTGCCTATCCAGGAGTAGGAGACATCTGATCATTTTCTTTTTCTTTTGGCAGAACCAGTGATTGAACTCAGCCCCTTGCGCTTACCAGGGAAGCGCTTATTCCACTGAGCCATCTCCCCAGCCCCTCCAATCATTTACTGATACCTCCTTTCACCTTCTTTTCAGAGTACTGTAGTTTTCATTGTAGAAGTCTTTGACTTCTTTGGTTAGGTTAATTTCTAAATATGTAATTTTTCTTGATGCCTGTATGAATGGGATTTTTTTTTTCATGATTTCTTTCTCATTAAGTTCCTTGATTGTTGTGTGTTGATTTTTGTATCCTACTGCATTACTGAAATTGTTATTCTAAGAAGTTTTTTGGGTTGAATTTTGTGGATCTTCTGTAGAGTATCATGTCATAACTGGGGTCATTTTCCCATCTATAGCCCTTTTATTTCTTTTGCTTGATTGTTCTGAATGTTTCAAGTACTGTGTTGAATAGAAGTGGGGATAATGAATACTTTTTCCCATTTAATTTGATATTGATGTGCCTGTTCAGGGTTTTATCATGAAGGTGTGTTGGATTTTGTCGAAAGCCTTTATCACATCTATTGATATCATCATATGGTTTTTGTCCTTGCTTCTGTTTATGTAGTGTAATACATTTATTCATTTGCATGTGTTGCATGATCCTGAAGCTCAGGGATGAAACCTGTTTGATCATGATGTATGATCTTTGTGATGATGTGTTGCATTCTGTTGCTCAGTATCTTGTGGAATGTTTTTACATCTGTGCTTATTAAGTAGAGTGGTCTGTAGTTTTCTTTTTTGTTGGGGCTTTTGGGGGCCAGAGTGAGTCATGAAACTCTTAGTTGCACAGCCTAAATATGACTGTCCCATCAGTTGGCTTGTACCACTGGTTTTACAAATGGATTTGATCCCTTTTAATGGTTTTTTACTAATAAAATCAATAAAGTTTGCAAATGGACTAAGTCTAATTGCTTAAATTTTAATAATTACTGTCCAAACATAAATATTAATATTCATAACAATTGAAGTTATTATATAACCAATACATTTATTTCATTAAATTTGTTAGTATTTGTGAATTTCTTTAAATGTTTAATACATAAAGGCAGCTGATTTGTGAAATCCACAAAAACATCATAATGTTTTTGGCTTTATTTTGTGGCTGTGGTGGCATCCATTATTTCAGATAATTTTTCTTTTGGGGAACCGGGGATTGAACTCAGACCCTTGCGCTTGCCAGGGAAGTGCTTATTATTTCAGATAATTTTTGATGACATTTTCTACATTGCTTGCCTGCATTTCTTGCTGACTCTAAATGGTCTGTTCACAGGTTAATAGCTTATGAATAATTAATTTTGTAAGTGTTAACATGGAAATCTTATAAGTAACCCACTGTTGACAGTATGATATGCATTTAGAACTGCTGTACCACAATAGTTTCAGTTTTTACGCTACTTTAATATCTTTAATGACATCTGGTCTACTAAATCAACTCCTTTGTTTGCATTATTATACTGGTGTTCAAGCTTGTCGTGTACTTCTATGCCTCTGAGCCTTTGATGTCACTTGGTTCCTTCAGTTTCTTTCTCAGAGAACATTGCTATGTGACCTCCTTCACTGCTGCCACCACCATGTCCCAGGGAAGTGCTACACATTGGTGGGTTAAGATGATTATTCTCTATTCCTGAGTAGGGTCTGATTTTTGAGGGTGACACATTAATGTCTTAAATTTTGTTAGTCTTAATTGTAATCTGGAACTAAGAAAAATTTAAGTCTTTTTTTTTTTTTTTTTTCTTTTTTCTACTGGAAATCAGATTCAGGACCTTGCACTTTCCAGGCAGGAGCTGTGCCACTGAGCTTTATTCCTGACCCCAAACATCGTGTCTTTAAGATAAGACACATAGTATAATATATGTCCATGCTGACGGAAATGGTGACTATGGAGTTGGTCTTCTGTAGTTGGTCATATTTGGCGTATTTGTGCAGATATATAGGTTAAACATTTGTCAGAGGCTTATGTTAGGTGCTGTGGAAGGTGGTTGAGATAGCAGAAAGCAGCCTAGGGAGAAGAGCAGAATGATTTGAATAGAGGCAACATTTTTCTGAAGGTAAAGTCTGAAAGAAATATATCAATGAGTTGGAATCATGAAAGGATGTAATAATAGCATCTGACTCTCAGTAAAAGGTTTTGCTACTGTTCTAGCAGAGTGCTTGTCATTTGTAGGAAGTCATTTGATATCCACGTAAGTAGGTGAAGGAGCAATTTACCAGTTATTGAAGTAATAAAAAGAAAAATTTAGATGTTAGGATGTAATGCTTTTTTCTGTTATACTGACTGACTTGAAACCCGAGAAATAAAATTCAAAAACCAAACTATTTTATGGGAATCTGCAGAAATTTTTTCCTTGAGTGGGCATGTTGTAATCAATATGAAAAGAGGTGGCCATTATATATTAGAGTGATTACTTTTCTGTTGTAATCTTTAAAACTTACTAAACCTTCCCTAGAACTGTATTTTGTTTTGTTAATGAAATAGTTCTCAAAATGGGATTTTTAAGATATTTTTGGTAATAAAATGTTCATGAAGAATATTTTTTCCTCCTTTACATGTTCGTTTTATTGTATTATCCTCTCTTTAATGTAACTCTCCCTTACCCTTCATCCTCCGCACCTTTTGTTTTTGCAGTATCTCTTGCTCCTCCTCCTCCCTCCATCCTACAGGTAACTCCTCAGTTACCTTTAATGGGATTTGTGGCCAGAGTCCAAGAAAATAGTAAGTTTGTGTCTTCTTTATGCTGTAGATCAGATTATAGGCATAAAATGTCATTGATACATTATTGATTGAATAGTCATTCACTCACTGATATTTTAGATATTTGAATAAGTTGGTGTATGAATGACTAATGGGAAAGATAATTAAGATGAAATTTTCTCCTTTCAAATAGCTTTAAATCTGTTAGTAGCTAGGTTGAAGCTCAGTAATAGAGTATATGCTTAGTGTACATGAGTCCCTGGGTTTGATTTCTAGCACTAAAAATAAACAACAAAAAAGGAGGGGAACAGTTGTAAATATGAACAAGTGTAAAAGCATATATCAGACTGATGCTCATCTGAGGAAATCCACTCTCATCACCAGGAAATCCACTCTGATCACCCTCCTTTACTTTTGGGCTGTCCAGAGCCCTAGTGGTGTAGTTTTCTGTCACTGTCCTATTTTGGGGTAGTGTAGGTGCCTGGCAATTTCCCTCCAGTCCATGTGTAGTAGGGCACAGAGGACCAGCCCTACCAGTTTGTTCCCACAGGCCTGGCAGATTGGCAGTTAATTTATCTGGGTTTCTAGTCTGGTGCTGAACCCTGTGAAATCAGTTAGCTGATTTTCTTGGCTCACTGATATCTCTAGATGAAAGAGCCCTGTGTCAACACGCAGTGAGGAACTGTAGTCACGGAAGTGAGGGAGCATAATTCATGTAATGGACAAGTTCTCTTCTTGTGACCTATTTGCATAAGAGACTGTGTCATAGTCATCAGGTTACATGATATGTATGGAATCTGAGTAGATGGGTTATAGTTGACCCTTGAACAACATAGGGGTAAACTGTTCATATACACAATTTTAACCATTTGACAGTTTACCCTAAATGTCACTTGGACAACATGTTTTCCCTGAGCATTACTTGGGCAGGTGTCATTTCAGCCAATTGATTCTTGTATTGAGTGATTTTGATAAAAGTTATTGTTATATTATAAAAATTAAATTAATCCAATTTTTGGTCATCATATATTTAAATAATTGAACTAGTAAGTGGTTAAAAAACTCATGTGTCTCAGAAATATTTTTTTTGAGGGAAGGGTTTACAGGGTGTTCAGTGTCTCACTTATTAGGTCAGACTTGTAGTGATCTGCCAGTTTACAGCCTTCCAAGAGCAGGGATTACAAGTGCACGCCACCATGCCCGGTTTCAATTGCCATCTCAGTGCACTCTCCCTGCTGGCATGGCAGGCCTGGGGATCGAACTCCTGTCCCCTGTGTGTGCTTATAGGTGCTTTAATCCGCTGAGCTATTTGGCCGGCCCCCAGAAATATTTTTAAAAATTCAAAGAGATAGTTATACCATGAATACACAAAATACATGCAGTTAATAGTTTTTATTGTCATTTATAAAATATACATGAACCTTTTACAAAAAGTTAAAATTTATTAAAATTTCAACATAAGAATATTCCTAGACCATACATAGCATGGTGTGCTATTAGGAGAAACGTAAACAAGCATGAAGATACACGCTAAACTGTGTAACATTAATTCTGGTAATGCTGCATTATCTGTAAGTCTTCATAATTGCTTCCTGTTGCTACTGTGAGCTCAAGTGTCTTGAAGTGTTCACTTAATTCCTTGTGTTGGGTTTTGTATGAACACTTTTAGTTCATTAGTTAATTATATATTACAGTAAAAAGTGATTTCATGGTTCTCAAAATTTTTATAGAATGAGTTGTAATAAAAATACACATATATGAAAGTTCTATAAAAATTATTATGATAAAGGACACAGTACATTTATCATTCTAAAAATACATCCTTCCCTTGAATACACGTCCCATTGTCCTTGCCTCTTTCTGAAGCAGTTCTGGAAGCCCTTTTTCACGAATGTCTTTTATATAGCTGCCTCAGTGTCCTGAATTAGTCAACAATGTTTAGCTTGTTGACTTTGAATGTGAACTGCAAGCCCTATGTGGCCAGAGCCAGTGAAGGAGGTAGATAAGGATGTACCATGATGTTTTTACAGTCTGCCTTTTCAGGGAAGGGCACTTGGCAGCAGTACTTACTGCAGGGTTTTTCTTTTTCTCTTTTTTGGTATTTAGTGCAGGGTCTACAAGGTCTCTCTACACAGATTGGACTCACAGTGATCATCCTGTTTTTAGTCTTCCAAGCACTGAGATTACAGGTGCACGCCACCATGCCCAGTCTTCTCATTGCAGTTTTGATGATACAATGTAAAGACACAAAAGAGGACTCCAGACTGTTTCAGAAAGTGGCAAGAGGGGCTTGGGAGATGGCTCAGTGGAATAAGTGCTTCCCTGGCAAGCACAAGGGCCTGAGTTCAATCCCCGGTTCTGCCAAAAAAAAAAAAGAAAGTGGCAAGAATGATGGAACAAATATGTTCTAAGTGTGTATGTGTGAGGGGGGGGTATTTTGAGGAGAATTAGTGGTAGAGATTTTTATTGTAATAAACTTAAAAATTCATAAACTTTGACCATACCATATACACAGAATACATGTTGACTGTTACTGGTTAATCTTCCTGTTTATAATGGGCTGTTTATTATAGATGAATTTTGGGGGAGATAAAAGCTATTTGCATAGTTTTGATTGCTGTGAGGCTGGGTTATAGGTCAGCTGTACCTTAATTTAAGATTTCATGTCCTCAGGCCAAAGGAGCTCAATGTATGCACTAGTAGCAAGGAAAGAGTCATGGCTGGGATAGAAACACTGTAGTATGTTGTTCAGGGTCCTTTGGGTGTAGGCATTATCAGTAGTGGAATCTGAATTGTGGCAGCAGAAACTTTGCCATTTTGTTGACTGGCTTTTTCTCCATCTCCTAAGTGGATGATGGAAAGCAGCAACCCCTACCCCTGTGCTTCTGTAACAAACTAAATACCCCCACACATTTTAAAGGTTTTTGCTTTCACTACTTAAAATCAAGTCTTATTCTGTGTGTGTGTGTGTATGTGTGTGTTTGTGTTTGAGACAAGGTCTTTCTGTGTAACCCAGGTTGGCCTTGAACTCGCAGTGCTCCTCCTGCCTCAG
The DNA here is from genome assembly GCA_004027165.1 of Ctenomys sociabilis. Classification (NCBI taxonomy): domain Eukaryota; kingdom Metazoa; phylum Chordata; class Mammalia; order Rodentia; family Ctenomyidae; genus Ctenomys; species Ctenomys sociabilis. Next base: position 8,725 of record PVKA01048297.1, read on the forward strand.
CCTCCCAAATGCTGGGACTATAGAGGCACCACCATGTCTTATTGGCTTGAGGACTCAGTACTTCTTTCAGATGTCTTTGTATTCTTTTTGCAGAGTTCTGAAAAGTTTATTTTACTCACTATAGTAATGGTTACTCTGCTGTCTGTTAAAATGTTTTAAGAACTGCATTTGTGTATGTATGTATGTATGTATGTATTTATTTATTTATCTGTTTATTTATTTATTGAGACAGGTTCTTGCTATGTAGTTTGAGTTGGCTTTGTGCTCACTTTTGTAGCCCAGACTGGTCTCAAAGTCAAAGCAATGCTCCTGTCTCAGTCTCCTGAATGCTGGGATTACAGGTGTGTGCCATCACACCTGGTTTCTTAGCTGCATTAATTATTGTTCCAATTTTTTTTAGTATGTGTGCTGCTAAAGCGAGCGAGCACTTAGCTGCATTAATCAATTTATTTATTTATTAGCTTCTTTCTTATGATCAATATGTTCTGTGTGTTTAAATTATTTCATGGAACCTGATTTCCCTTTAGCTTGTATGTGGCCCTCACCAGCTCAGGTATGCCATGTCCACAAGGGTCAGCCAGGGCAGCTGGTGCCTGGCACAGTCATGATGCGACTCTGCCAGGCTTTTGCATGTAAGTGTGGTCCATGGTATAACTGGTCCTTATTTAAAATTTGGGCTGTATCTATATACCAGACCAGGGCTGGGGAAACAGCGTGGTGGCACAGTGCCTGCCTGGCAAGCTCAAAGTTCTGAGTTGGATCCTGGTACCAAAAAAAAAAAAAAAAGTCAAGCTCATTAAATAGCAGTCCACATAGAAAAGAGCTTAATCAGAAAGAAGCACTTTGGAAATGTTGGTTGCTTTTTACCTTCCCATCATATGGAAAGTTGAAGCATTATTCCAGTAAGAGAGAAATTTTCTCTCATCATGAGTCCAGTTTAATCACATTGATTAGTGAAGATAGTCACCTGAATGATACTTTTCACTTTTTTACAATCATGGTGAGTATATACACTGGAGAACATCATCATTCAGCTGTTCCTGACAGATGTTCTATGAGACATTGTACTTAACCTGAACACAAAGGTGTTCAGCTTGTGGAATATAGGCCAGTTTTACTCAAGATTAATCCATCAAATAAAGAAGAGTGTTTATATGGCAAGTAAAATGTGATTTTCTTTGCAAAAATCTGGGCCTAAAATCGAATAGGTTTATGCAGCAAGATGGCATTAGATTTTACTAGTCACTAGTGAAAATTACAGTTTATAGAAACAGACCTTGGGCTGGGGAGATGGCTCAGTGGAATAAGCACTTCCCTGGCAAGCACAAGGGCTTAGGTGAGTTCAATCCCTGGTTCTGCAAAAAGAAAAAAAAAAAAAAAAGAAAAGAAATAGCCCTTAAGTACTATTTAAATGTGTTACTGAAGTATATGGGTACCAGTTTAAGGCTTAATGCCCTAAGTAGATACTATAAAATATTATCTCTATTTTGGTAAGTCAGTTCTTAATTCATCACCCTGTCACAACTTACTATCTTTTGGGATCCTCCTCACCCTCTCATGCTTGCAACATTGAGTTAGTCTGCAGCCCAGTGTCACTAAGCTGCTATGGGCTTTAGCTTTTGATCTTCCTGCTTCAGCCATCCTTCAGGGTACTAGGATGACACATGTGTACCGCCATGCTTGACCTATGCATATTATTTTGAGATATTCTGTGGTAGCAAATACTTACATTTTCATTATGTTTAATGTTTAGAAGAAGTATGGGATTGTTTGGAACCAGTTATAGCATATCAGAGGGCTGGCCAGATAGCTCAGTGGACTAAAGCGCTTGCTTAGGCAGGTGCAGGAACCTGATCCCCAGTGTGCCTTGCTGGCCCTGCTCCTGGGGTGCACTGAGACAGTAATTGAGACTGGGCATGGTGGTGTGTGCCTGTAATCCCAGTGTTTGGGGGGCTGAAAACAAGAGGATCACTATGAGTCTGATCTGTATAGGGAGATCCTATACTAAATACATTAAAAAAAAAAAGAAGAACAATTATAGTATACCAATTACACTGAGCTAGGAAATTCAGTTATGATCCTCTTTCAAAACGTGTCTCTTCTCACCTTGCTCACTGTTGCTCTTTGGTTCCTCCCTCTTTACTTCCTCATTTCTTTCTGTTGAACTTTGGACAATTCTTTGAAGGTTTTCTGCTTTCCTACCTTTGTTCTTTTTGTTCCCTCAATCTGACATGAATACTTGCCCAGGTTGTGCTCCCATGGCTGTAAGCTCTCACTTATCCTTCCATCTTAGGAAGCCGCCCTGACCTGTGCACCTATTCTCAAGGTCTCTTTGTTAGCCTTCATCACACTCTAAAGCTTGCTCACCCTTAGTCACTCTTTCCCACTACTCCTTTCTTAGGTTGTGCAGTACAAGGACAGTAGCCTTTTTGGCATTCACTGAATGGCAGTGAAGCCTAGCTTCAGAGTTACTGTATTGCCTCAGCTCACAGTAGCAAAGCCCGATCTGTGTTGCTGGCTCATGTTCACAACCCATGTGGATCACGTTCATCATGGGAAGGGTACGTGCACGACACACACCCTTCCCTCACCCCCTTCTTCAACCACCCTTCTCATCTCTACAGAGTCTGAGCCTGTTTTATACCTTCCACTCCCTCATTATTCTTTTTAAACTTATTTATATTTTGAATATCTCATGTAAGAGAAACTATGGTTTCTCATGTATTCACTCAGTATTTTGATCTCCAAAGTGTAGCTATAAAAACAACTGGAAAGCCCATTTCTACAGTGAATATAATTAAAAACACCATCTCCTAAGGTAGAGTAAATGAAATAATAATAGTGCCAGCTGAGTAATTGGAAAATTTTAAGTTGACAAAATTGGAACATTTTAAGGTAGCTTTTGGTAATCTTTACTAAGCTGACTTTAAGGCAATGAAAATGATCAGTGACAATATCTGTGAGTAATGTTTTAGTATAATTTCTCAAGATTATTGTTCTGAAGTTTTCTTTGGATTTTTGTATAGTTAAAGCAGTGCCTTTACAAATGCAAATAGGATATATTGTTTTTAACTTCATATATGATTTTTCATAAAGTCACATTAAAATCATGTAGGTAGCCAGTGTGTTGGTAGATGGCCCCTACTTCTAGTTACTCGGGAGACTGAGACAGGATTGCAAGCTGAGGCTACTCTGGGTGAGTTAGTGAGACCCTGCCTCAAAAAAGGGGGGAAGGGCTAGGGATGTGGCCTAGGACACTTGCCTATCATGCACAATGCAATCCCTGGTGCTTTCTCCTTTACTTGGAAGCTGGGGTAAGAGGATTGCAAATTTGAGGCCAGCAGGGCAACCTAGTGAGATTCTGCCTCAAAAAGTACGTGTGTGGGGGCAGGGGATATAACCACACATGCTTGCCTGGCATGTGTGGGGCCTGGGACTTAATCGCCAGCACTGCAAAACAGCACCCTGCTCCAATACAAATAATAGGATCAAAAGAAGAATATTAAAATTGGATTTTGTTGTTAATATGGAATCAGCAATCGTTAAAGTCCACTTTTTCCAATCAGTCAGCCTAGATAAGAAATAGAATTGCACAGAGAATGTCATGGGCACAGTTTGGTAAGAACCCTGGCAGTGATGAAACATAGGGTGGATTGTTTGTGCCCAGGCTCATTGAAGTGTGTACTAGGCATTTGGAAAGTGTTATGCCCTCTGAATTTGGAGATCATCTTTTAGGTGTTACAGTGTGCAGATGCCTGAGCCATGATAGCAGATCTTGGTAGGAAACACTGTGGGTATCTTAATTTGTGTGAGAGTACACTGGACATTTGGCCTGAAGAAATTATGAATCATAAATTAGTTTGAATTAGTTGAAATTCTATAAACAAAGCATTTCATGGAAGCTATGGAAGTTACTCAAAGTTGGCTTGTGATTTTTCATCCTAAGATTGGTAAAATGCTATTTCAAAAAAAAAATTATTAAGATGTGACTATTCCCTGGATTCATTTAAATTTATTATAAATGAGATGTGCTTATAAATGTCCAAATTGTTAATATTCCTGTGAAAACTTCTCCTTGAATGTGTAAAGCCAAACTATATTATATCAATTTACTTGAAAATATTTACATGTTAATATTAAAAAGGCTCCAGGGGCCAAACTGATAGTAATTATTTAGGCTAAACTTTATTGAGCACTGGTTAGTCTAAAAAAGGGAGAGAAGGATCATCATCTGACCTAGAGTGCAGGCTCGGCATGTGAGTCAGACCACTCTGGCCACTGGATCCTGAATCAACCCAGAGCGCAGGCCCAGCGTGGAACCCTTCTGCAGAACTCCCTGCAAAGAGGCCAGAGACAAGACCCACCCAGCTGATTCAAGAGCAGATCATTTTGCCAGAGTGACACAAAGGGTTTACCTGCAAGGCTGCAGCAGGAAGACCCAAATCACACCCACCTGGAGGAGTCTGAACTTCCTAGACCTGGACCAGGTGCTAAGGTAGTAACTCTCTCTAAGCTCTACACCAAAGGTCAAAAGTATACAAAATGACAAAGAGAAGGAACAAAAAGCAGTCTCAGGCCCCAAGTCCACCCAGTACAAATGCAGAGGACACTAGCATAGAGGAAATTGGAAATTATACACCTGAAATCTCTGAAATAATAGCGTTGCAAGTAAAGAACAACTGCAGAGAGGTAAAGAAGAGATCAGATCAGAAATAATTTCTGAAATAAAAAAGTAGTGATAGCTATAATCAAAGAACTACTAAGTACTTCTAAAGAATACACTGATAAAAAAATAGAGCAGAATATAAAAATGATAGAATCTGAATAAGAAATATAGGAAAGACATAGAATGTATGAACCTGATTCAAAGTGATATACAGGAAATTAAAACCTCAATCACAAGCTGGCAAATCTGTTTGAGTGAAAGTGAAAATAGACTCTCTCACCTTAAAGACACCATTGCAGCTAGTGAAAAAGTAAGCAAAGATCTCTTAAAAACAACTAGCATGCAGGAAAAAATAATTCAACACCTGCAAGATGATAACAAGATGAACAATGTGAGACTAATAGGCATCAATGAAAAGGAAGGAGTCAACACAAATGATATAAAAAGAATATGGGCAGAAGTAATAGCAGAAAA